>SCLH01001104.1:57026-72902 GCA_004367855.1 Oikopleura vanhoeffeni | reverse complement strand
CCGGAAATGACGTTTGAAAATTTTCTCTTTAAAAAATTGAAAAGCCTTCATCTCCCTGAGTTTTAGAGAAATCAACTTAATTTTTTTTCTCAATCACAGAATAAAGGGTAGTAAAGACTCTAAAAATACCACTTTTTGTTAAAAAATGTTTTGTTAAAAAATATTTTCCCATTTTTCGCTTTTAAACGAAATCACTGAAATTTTTGAATTTTTTATTCAACCTGAACCTAGACTGACGTTCGAAATCACTTCTTTAATCAAATGTTGCTGGTACGTGAACGCCTAAAATTATAATTATCATATATTTAAATCTGACAATTTGTGACGAGCCCTTCGATCGATGAATGTCAAGCTAGTTTATCTTACGGGGGTCGGTGCATTTTGGCAGATTTGCACTTTTTCAATTTTTTTTTCGCTTGAGGGGAAACTTTTAGTCNACTTGGAGCTTCTGAGCTCACTTTGTATAATCTGATTTTTGTCAGATCGATTATTTTTATTTTATAAATCGTCTTTTGAAAAAACACTCAAAAACGCGCGTTTGCTATCGAAGGGGTCTAAATTACAGTAAAATTATCTTTTTTAATTCGAAACTCTAAAAAATGGTTTCGACCACCGTCGAAAATTTATTTTATTTCGATTCATACGATTTTTACGTCAAAATCCAAAATTTAAATTATCGAAAAAAGACGAAAAAAAACGAAATTTTAGCACATCCAAAGAAATATTTTTTTTCATGAGTTAAATGAAATACATTTTAAACAGTGGATGGGTTGGTTCACCAATTCGGCAAGTTTGAGTGTGATAAAATTTTTTTTGATTCTTGATAGAAGAGGGCTTCGATGAACTTCTGCCAAACCGTGGTTTTTATTTCAAAAGATACGATTCAGGATATAAACAAGAGCAAAGAAACAAAACGAGGACATATTTGAATATAGTGAAAGTAGCCATTCCGAATATTTTAAGCTAAAGATTCCATAAAAATAAGTTTGAAAGTTTTTGAACAAGAAATGAGGAAAATTTTCAAAATATTTCCAAATAGTTTCGACCAAAAATCCCAAAAAAATGCCATATGGTTTTTCAAATATCATATTAAAATATGTGGTCACCTACGCGAAAAGTCAAAGTGACCATTTTGAAGAGTTTTTTTTGTTGATTTGAAACAAATACTGTTAAAAAAATTTGATGAAAAAATAAGGCAATTTTTATAATGCTCGTAACTTTTTTCAAAAATTTCTCATAATTTGTGGAATTCGAAAAGTTTAATTAGAACTCAAAATTTTCTTAAAAAGCATAACCGAAATTTTTTAGTTACAAAAGTTTCCTGGAGTATGAAACATTATTTGGTGGTATATTGAGAAAAATATAATCCCAGTGAAAAGTTTTTCATCAAGAGCCCATATCCGTATCTGCCAAAATGCACCGACCCCTTAAGAAGCACTACCCTGCCAAGAATTGTTCAGGGTTAAATAAATTTGATTTACTAGTGAACATTTTTGATAAAAATTGGCAATTTTATACTGGATTTCGGATCAACCCATACAGAAAGTCACGAAACTGAACAAATGTGTTAAAATATGCGTAAAAACGTGGCATCGCCCGAATTTCAATGTTCAATTCATTACTTAAATAGACCTCACAATTAACTGAATGAGAACTGTAATGATATTTCGTTTGGGCGTTTTCGAAGTTTTGAATAATTATTTTTTCTCATGTATTTTGAAAGTTTTAAAACTATGTAGTGGTTTGCAATATTTTTTAACTCTGCAGAACTTGATCGACTTTAAATATGTTTTTCGGTCAACGATCAAATTTTTCGCCTATATCGCCTATAACGCATGTGCGATTTTTTGGGATAACAGTACTTATTTATGCAAAACATGTCAAATCATTTACAAACACATGCGGGACTTATCTTTTAAAACTTTTTCATTTCGGTATAGTCGGAAACATATCACGTGACGGTATAGATGATAAATTATATATAGTGCAAAAAGCGGGGAAAATGAATATGGAACTTATTCAACATATCTAAGTATGTTTAATTGCCCGCTGATACCGAAATCTTGATCATTGTTCTGAATAAATCATCGTTCGAAACTACAGTTAATTCCAGGTTTTATTTTTGCAAAAAAATCTAAAATTCTTTTGAAAAATTATGAAAAATTTCCTATGATACAGTATGAATTAAATGTGGCATTTAAATGCTCCAGAACGTAAAACATGGAATATGGCTGTATACAAAATCAAAGGTGCACCATGGTGTGGAGTGTTTAGTGCTCTTGAGTGCTCTGCGCACGTTTTGGCGAACCAAATCACACTTCCGTCGATGCTTGAAATCTTATATGTTTTCATCGTTTAAATTATATTTTTGATACGGAGGATAAGAAATTTCAAAAACAAAAAAAATCTTTACTCTCAAAATGACCAAAAACATGATGAGCCAATTAAATCGACACCAATTTTTTATTTTTAAAATTTCTTATTTCAAATCGTCGTTGGTTTCTGATGAAAGGGTTTGAAGCGAAAATAGTTGGTGTATATTTAGGGAAAACAATCACGTCTGTTCAAATTAATTTTTATAACTATTATTCTGGACTCTATTATGACTGACGTTGAACCACGTTACACCAGCTTTATTCAAAAAAGTTTAAATTCTTTATATTTTGTTTTGACGCGCCTTTTTAAAATTTAATTTAACGTCTGGTTCAGTTCGGAAAGCGATTAAATCACGTTAATGAAGGGTTAAATATTATTGTATCTCATTGATCGAAAAAACACAAAAAATCATTATAACAAAATCTAATTTTGTTGAATTATAATAGTTTTGTAGACTGGCTACATCTGACATGTCTTGATATGGTTTTTTGAGACATATAAGCAGGCTTCCAAAAGCGGATAGGGATCGTGCATTTTGAGCCAAATGAGAATCTTTTTAAAAATACTCTAAACAATTTTTTATCGGGAAGTAACTTTTTCGAAACCGATCAGGTTTTCCAGAACTTCGGTGTCCGAAAAAGTCTCACATCTCAATAAAAATTTTCATCCCACAATTTCAAAAGTTATGTTTCCCTCTTAATTTATAAAGAAATATTATACTTGAATTGTGATATTCAATTAATTTTTTTTGAATAAAGAACGATTATTTTATGCTCCTGCAAAAAAGGCACGTAGTTAAAAATTTTGAAAGAAACATGCTTTCCAACATAATCAAGAATGCTTCTTATCACACTTCTTACAGCAGGAATGAATAAATCAAGCAAAAATACAAAGTACGTGAGCGGCTGATTAAGGTGTTTTCATATCATGAATCTGAAGTATACCAACCGCAATTTCCATAAATCAAAACCACCATTCAACCAATGGCTCTCTGCGAGGTGACTTAAATTGTAAATTGCTTTTTATTCAAAGCCGATCAGTAGTTTGAAAAGTAATGATTATTACTTGTCTAACAGTACCTATCATTTCGTGAACTTTAACGCAAAGCATCCGAATTCAGTAGGCGGTTATCAAGTTAAAAATGAACAAAATCTAGGAAAAGTTATAATTAGGAGGTGAGTATAATTTTGGTATATTCAGAAAGATTTTTTTTTACTAACGTTGAGGCATATTCATACAAACACAATGCCTCTCTGAAGTTCAAACGGCATAACCACGCGGATCGGCATAAACTGATCGGATCGGATCGACTTGATCGGATCGGATCGTTTTTTTTCGATCGATCAGGTTTTAAATTGTCGTTCCGATGCAGGTTCATCCGATCAGGTTTTTTTTCAAATTGTCGATCGATTCAAATTCGATTTCCGATCAGGTTTTTGGAATCTTCGATCCGATCAAGTTCGATCCGATCAGGTATTTGAAAATATCGTTCTAGATCGAACGAATTTTTGAATTAATGCCAAGGGTCCGCACATTCGAAGAAAATTTTGGATCGGAGCGTGGACCCACCGAAAAAATTTTGACAGATCGGTGGACTCGGATCGGGAAGGTTCCCCAAAAAATTGGATCGTAATCGGATCGGTAGAGTCCCCAAAAAATTGGATCGGATCGGTTTTTCGTAAAAAAACGTTTTTAAAGTACACGTTTACGTAGGAGAAAGCTATTTTTCGTCGAAATTAATATAAATATACTAAACGGAACTAACATTATATTTTAACTTGGATTGATGAAAAATGAGCTTATAATTGCCGAAGGCGATAAAGGAGGACATTAATTTAACTTTGATTTTAATATTTAAAAATGAGCCCCAAATCGACGAAGCCGAAGAGGAGATTTAGTTTTATATTAATTTTGTTGTAAAATGAGCCTCAAATCGGCCAAGGCGAAAAGGAAATTTCATGTTTTATTTAATTTGTTTTGTGGAATGAGTCCCAAATCGGTCGAAGGCCGATAAAGGGATATTATGATTTTCAATTTAATTTTATAACAAAAGAGCCCCAAGTCGACGAAAGCCGATAAAGGAGATTTTATGTTTTTATTTATTTGTTGAAAAATGAGCTCCAAGTCGACTTAAAGCCGATAAAGGAGATTTTATGTTTTTATTTAGTTTTGTTGAAAATGACCAAAATCGGCCGAAGGCCGATAAAAGGATTGATTTAATTTTTTATTTAATTGTAATGAATCATGAGCCTCAAATTTTGCTTCCGAAGAAAATACATCCAAATTTGGAATTAAAATTTCATATAAGCCAGTTCTAGGACAGTGTTTTTAGTACATTTGCAAAAATAAGCCTTCTTGGCAATCTTGAGCAGAAAATTTTTTTAGGAGTGAAATTTCAAAATACTTTTATTTTGATATCAGTATGGATAAAATTATATGTTTAAAAAAATTTATATTTGTGAAAATCATGCCAGAGTGGTTGAAAATTTTTTTCAAATTGACCCTTTTTTCCAAATAAAACTTACATTATTTATTTCAAATTTGAAAAGTTTTCTGAAAATTCTGAACTCAATTTTTTCGGCCGATTTGGGGCTCCTTTTTCAACAAAATTATATATAAAACATAAAATCCCCTATTTATCGGCCTTCGGCCGATTTGAGGCAAATTTTTCAACAAAATTAAATGAAAAACATAAAATCACCTTTATCTGCCTTCTGCCGATTTGGGGCTTTATTTTCAACAAAATTAAATAAAAAACATGAAATCTTCTTTATTGGCCTTCGGCCGATTTGAGACTCAATTTTCAACAAAATTAAATGAAAAACATGAAATCTCCTTTATCGGCCTTTGGCCGATTTGGGGCTTATTTTTCAACAAAATTAAATAAACATTAAATCCTATTTTATCGGCCTTCATTTGAAGTTAATTTTTCCACAAATATAAATAAAAATTAGGATTGAATTATTTTTGCGGTCTTTTTAATTGTTCGTTATGATTCCTGAAGTGCACTTAAGTGATAGCTACATTCTGGTGAAATAAAAAATGATTCAAATGTGAGCATCGTTTTTTTCATCAAAAACTTGAACTTTTTTTCTTAAATATTTCGACATTTTGTGGGTTTTTGACTGCATATGAATGTTCTGTGTACATTAATCTAGTTATCTAAGGCCTTAGTTGAATTTTTCCACATGCCTTTTGTTCCAGGATAGTTCAAATTTAATAAAACTTGGCACACAGTTTTATTAAACCCTTTTCCAAAAAGTATCAAATGAAAAAAAAATTTTGTTGTCATCCTCTGGTTTCTGAGAATATCTTATGACTCATCGTCGAAAATTAAAATTTTGATATTATCAAAAATCGGAAAAAAACCTTTTTTTTGAAATTTTATTTTACAGCCAGAAGTCTTAGAATTTTTTTTTCTTCCGTTTGATACCAAAATGCAGTCGTTTCTGGTCATTTGAATATTCCGGGTTTGTGAAAATTTTGGAAAAAATTTCGAAAATATTTTGAAAATTATCAAAAACTATTTCAAATTTTTTTTGGTAAGAATTGATTAAGAATTGCCTGCTTGGATTTTTGATACCCCTCTAAGCCTCTGTTTTGGTCTCAACAAGTGACAGCCTAATTATCACCTATTTTTTAGTTTAATTCGAATTCATTCATAATTTAAATAAAAATTTGCAATTTTTGTCAAAATTTCAATTGAAATTTCAATTTTTCTAATTTTGCAATTAAAAATTTTTAAATTTCGAAACTATATTTTAAATTTTCATAAAAATCTATTTGCGATTCATTATTTACATTTCAAATTTTTATATAAAACTTCAATTTTGAAATAAAAGTTAAAATTTTTCTAATAATTTTTAATAAAATTATCAATTTTTTATAAACATTCGATTATGTTTAAAATTTCAATTATTATATTCGTAATTTGTTGCTACGTTTTGCAATGGGTTTTTTTAGATATTTGTTTAAAATCATCAAAACTTATGAAATTTATTTTTCAATTGTTTTTTCAATAATAAAGTAAATTTTTATTCTGAAAATCACAACTAAAAAGCTTGAAACAATGTAGTTTTAACCGATCTGATCGGTTTTTGAAAAAATTTGATCGGATCGGTGGCCTTCTCGAGAAAACAGGATCGGATCGACCCCTGGCTCTGACACCATAAAATGTTCGGCAATACGGAAGAAAGACGTAGCTAGAGTAGGATGGCCCATCCTGGATGGATGAACCCAGCGTGTCAAACATAGGATTTCTTATATAGCGCAATTTTGAGAAAAATTCAAGATAGCCATTTTGTGTCAAATTTTAAGGAGATTATTTTTTTGAATTTTTGGGACATAAACTTTGAAAATTTTGATGCTTTCTGATTGGCTGAAAATAAAAGTTGCTTAAAAGTAATTTTTGACCACGGAAATGAATTCCTGAGGTTAAATTGGTCGGAAATTTTTTTTATTTAGTTTGAATTCTTTTCCGAAAACGGCATTTTTTGGTTTTGAAAATCATGAAAATCGGCATTTTTTCACAAAATCAATTTTTTTTTTAATTTGAAGCACCTACAGGCTGATTTTTTTCACATTTTGTTAACATATAAATTATTGACCAGAAGAAAAAAGTTACTTTGCTCTCGCATGCGCAAAAAAAGTTATAGGCTTTTGAATAATGATATATATTCGGGGGGGGTGGCCTCCTGAGCAAAAAATAGGCACCCGATAAAAAGGTCCTATGAATTTGAAAATTTCGGACCTGAGGTAGTTTTTGACACTTAAAATTTCAGTCAAAAGTTTTTTTGGCTCCGACCACTCGGTGGCGCTACCACTTCTTCAAGATTGTTTTTATAATGTTTCTAATTGCAACTTCTAAATTAGTGACCCTTAAAGTAGCATGATTTATGCTGCATAAATTATTATTGATTGTTCAAGTCAAGCCGAGAGCACAAAACAAGGTTAAATCGGTAAAATGGAAAGAGAAAATCGACTCTCATTAGAAATAAATAATTTCTTAACTATTTTACATTTTGAAGTAAAATTAATTAATTTTTAAAAATATTACCAATTTTTTATTTCGACTGCGTGAATTAATTACTTCTTAGATTAATTAAGTTAATTTAAGCTTCGAAAAACGGTACTTATTTGAAAAACTTTTGCGATCATTCCAACACGCCTTTATTATTATTTATAAAGCGCCATCTTTTGATTTCTAGCGTGCCTATAAACCAAATGGAGTCGAGGAACCCCTTAATTAAAGACTTATTTGTTTTCGATCTAGATCGACAAAAACTTGATCGGATCGACTTTTTCAATCCGATTCGATCCGATCAGGTTTTTGAAATCTTCGATCCGATCAAGTTCGATCCGATCAGGTTTTTTAAATCTTTGAGCCGATCAAGTTCGATCCGATATCAGGTTTTTGAAATTGTCGATCCGATCAAGTTTCGATCCCGATCAGGTAATTTCAAATTGTCGATCCGATCAGGTGATCCGATCAGGTTTTTCAAATTGGTCGATCCGATCAGGTTCGATCCGATCAGGTTTTTCAAAATTATGCCGACCCCTAGTCTGAACGTTAAAAACGACAAAAATTTCTTCCTTTTTTCTCATGTGCAATGCACTTGTGCATAATTGAATTTCAAAAAATAAAATAAAAAATCTTAAAATATTTTACTATATTTGCATTCTAGATGTGCTGAAGTTCAAGTCTTGTTGTTATTGCTTCGATCAAAGTCGTAACAAGCCCAAAGAACTTTATTCTTAATTTAATGGATTTTTGTTATTATTTGTAAGTTGTATACAGGACCGGAAATGCATCATTAGGAATTGAACAAGTAGTATCATCAGAAGAAGATACATTTTCATTCAGTTTTTCATTATAATGCATCCGACAAAAAGTTCATGATGAAAAGTTTAAGAATAAATTAATTATTCCTGTCGATTCAACAAAAAGATTTAAAATTATTATTTTGGATTTATTTTTCAGGCTAAGTTAACATCACATATCCATCATATTCCTTTATGACCTTTTGATTAATCTAATAGATGTGGCTGAAAAAGAGAAAGCGGCCTCAAGTGGCTAAAGGAGTCTTAGGATGTTGGGATTGGCTCCCTCAACCACATCTATTAGATTAATCAAAAGGTCATCAAGGGATATGCATAGCAGGGATAAACTGTGTTAATTTCATTAGTAACTGCCGTTGACCCAAAACCTACCGATTTGGCATTTGTTTTATATTAATTAAAATACTGAAAAAACGAAAAAATCGCTATATTTTGATCAGGTGACGTCAAAAAAAATTTCATAATTTTTTTTTCTATTTGACATATATCATTCACCCCCATGAAGTTTCAGAACAATCCACCCATTATTTTCTATAAGTCGAAATTAAGGGGTAGTCGTCGCAATAGATTTCGCTTAAAAGTTGAGACTACTAAATCGGCCAAAAAAATGACATTGAGCTTGGTCTAAGATTTTGATCACAAGTTTAACCGCTAGATGCCTCAAAGACCAAATCTTAAAAACCTATCTCCTCCTTAATACAATAGGATTAACCCAATTTTTCGGCTATGGCTGCAGTACAAAATATCTAACTTCAATTCGAAGGATGAAAAATTTTACTAAAAAATCAGTAGATAAACCCTCAAAATAAAATTTGTAACGTTTATAGCACACGGATGTATATGCAGGAGTTCCAAATTAGTGCTTGATTATGTCTACTACAATATGCTTTGTAATTAGAATTCCGAAATATGGAATTGTTCATCTGCTTCTAGAATTATTTTGTTTTGTATCGCGGGAAAATTTTCCTTGATAGAGTATGAGTCATAATGCTGGCTATTGGACCGGAAATGACCATTCAAAAAATTCTTTTTTATTGTTTTTCTAAAACTAGAGGTCTAAAACTCCCTGCTAGCGAGGTTTGGCGGAATTCGGTGATAAAAATGCCTTTCGGCTTTGTGATTTCAAATTGATATATGCTTAATTATAAATATCTATATGGATGAGTCATATATTTAATGCATGTTATCTTGAGAAATTAATCGGCAATAACATGTAATTTTGATTTATTATCAAATTGGTAGGCATTGCGAACGTTTTCGGCATTTTTCGTATAAATCTACGAGTTTTCTTAAAGATTGACTTCTGAACCAATCAGAAGGCCAGATTATTAAATTCTTTAAAATTTATAAAAAAAACTTCAAATATTGAAATCATCCTTCGAATTAAAGTTAGATATTTTCGTACTGCAGCCATAGTCGAAAAATTGGGTTGATCCTATTTTTATTTAAGGAGGACTAGGTTTTTACGATTTGGTCTCTGAGAGCCTCTAGCGGTTAAACTTGTTATCAAAAAAATCTTAGACCAAGCTCATTTTCCATTTTTTTGGCCAATTTAGTATAGTCTCAACTTTTAAGCGAAATCTATTTGCGACGACTACCCCCTTAACTGGTGGCCATGTTAGATATGCACAGGAAATTTCCGACTTACTTAATAACACTGGGTGTAACCCTTATCCGTACACCTCAGCTCGGCAAAAATCGTTTGGATAAGGTACAACGTACGGATAAGGGTACACGTCTATAAAAGCGTTTGGGCTTATAAGCGTTTTCATCTCTACCAAAAATCATACGGATAAGGTGCGTACGGATTAGGGTACACCCAGTGTACTATTTATGCAAAACTCTGAAAGATTTACTATCGGTTCAATTAATTGCTTCTCTGGAACTGCTATCTCCTTCTACCGATGTTGGACTTTAATTCTATAATCTAGAACGACCTTATATTTAATACAATCAACTTCATACTTTCTAGATCGAGCGTGGAAATTATAACTCTCACTTATTAATTACGTGCTTCTCAAAGCAAATTATTTAAATAATTTTTTTGGGGATTGCGGGAAAACTTGCGCGCCTGCTATCAGCTGTCCTTCCACGTTATTAGTCACCTCACTTTTGGATGACGAATCTTGTGCATCAAAGAATGGGAGCTCAAGGAATATTGTAGCAAACGCAAACTTTTTCCGTTTAATTGAAAAGATGCTGATGAATGAATCTTTTGGCTCGATTTTTGTGTGGACACCAGATTGGATTGTACGGATTCGCTAATATTTTGAACATATAAATTGATTTTAGTGCCTTCGGAATCTCGAATTGTGATCTTCGTGAATGACAGTGGGTAACTAGGTAAGCACACATACCGTATGGTGACATACAGCTTTTGCCAAAATGTGTGTTTTAACTAGTCAGGGGCAGAGTATCAAATGGAACACGTTCGTTTATTTTTTGCGTTCCATTTTGTTCCGTTTCATTTGATACTCTGGTCAGGGGTTTTTAAGTCGTCAGAGGTTAGGCGGTGATTTAACTACTCACAGCCAGAGTTTTTCTCGTTATCATAATACAGTGGGTGAGTAGTTAAAGCTCAGGTTAGTACAGTGTAGTTAGCTAACGTGAGTAGTTGAAGCATGGATTGAGTAGTTACAGCAAGTACTTAGGGGTCAGCCAAAATCAGATGCTCAAAAATGTGTGCTTTTGACTGGTCATGTGTGGTTTAACTTGTCACTCACTGTAACCAATGTTGCCCTAACCAATCACTAATTAAATCGTGCAAATAGATTTATCTATATATTTTGAATCGAAAAGAGTAGGTTAAAATACTGAAATAAAAATTTATTAGAAAGTAGAACAGTTCAAAATGCAGTATAACTTATACTGTATAAGTATCTGACAACTTGAACAAAGTTTTGTTCATGGTGAAACTGTGAATCAGCTTTTTGAGCTCTATTGAAAAATTATGTTTCTTGTGGCACATGTAGTAGTATTGACCATGTTGAAATCTGACAACATTTCAACAAATGAAGCTGGTGCATTATCAAGTTGATTCTGTAATACTCCAATGTTTTCGTTTCAAAAGACCTCGTGCAGCCATTTTACATGAATAATAACCAAAAGATGCCCATTTGATTGAGAGATTTCCATTTGAATTTATCAAATCATTCATTTAACGATGACCAATCCATCTACGTTTTCAAACATGCTGATTTCTTACTCTGGACTGCTTCGTATTCATATGGTTTTATACAAATTGCGGTCATTCTGATAGTGTCACGATGATCGTTCCATTGACTTTTTGACAAAAGTGCGTGAAATCCTCCGCACTTCCATAATCATTGGTTTCATTAGCTTTCCAATTTTCCAACTTGATAATTTCGCTATTCGAATCATATGTGTAAATTTCTTCAATTTGTTCATCATTGATTCCGAGATGCAAATCTTTATTTTCAGGTTGTCTCAAGTGCAACAAGGGCATCATTAATATGTTTCATCAGATGGCTTTGGTAAATTCATGCCAAGTTGTTTACACACTTTCTTGCTTCATAAATATCAAATTTAAATTTTTATACTATTCATCGTTATTTGACCATCATAATACTCAACTGTAAACGTTTTTGGTCATTTTTGAAACCATGTGGTGTATTTAACCCTGACGGCACTTCAGTGTGACAATATTATGTCTGTCAAACTTTGCCTTTCCTTCACCAGCTGTATTTGGTTGACTATTTGACCCTTCCCTTGGAAATGTACTAGATCTGATGAGGAAACAGACAAATGTGTAGGCACAAAATCGTATCAACTGCTGGAAGACCTGACAAATATTCCCTCGACGGCCCTAACTTGGACATTTAAAAATTTATCGTTTCTGATATGGATTCTGATCGTTTATGAATTTGAAGAGACTGAGTTCGGTCTGTGAAATGTTCGAGCTATTTGAGCTGTATTCATCGCCACTGAGTTTTAGTTTTGGATAAAGTTCAACACGCGGATCTTTGTCTAATGTTTGTATTTGGTGATATGTAGTTGTTCCAGCTGGTCAATTCTTCGGGATGTCATTCGATGATAATTATATCGAATTCTCAAGTGCACGATCTTTTGAATCTCCATTTTAATAAAAATGAGGCAATTTCCACATATAATTTGCATTGTTATTTCCCGAATCTCAAGATGATTTTGCTCTACCTCCAAGGTGCTTTCTCACATTTAATTTCGTCTGGCAAAATTAAAACATTGTTTGCAGGAATTCAAATTTCTAAACTATTCAAATTTGGAAAAGCCATTTAACTTCAGTATCAAATGATTTCTTGAGAGATTCAGTCCAATTACCACAGTTTTAATCACAATCTTGTTCATTATTGGCTTGTGAAGCATGTTTTCGAATAGTGAAATCGGGAAAGTACTCGACACATTCATATCGTGATTTCTATTGGCTGATTCGGTTTTATAATAATTACAATTATTCATCTGTGAGGTTAAAATCGCAATATTAGTCAAGGATAGGATGCCAATATAGAAATAATCTCTCTCTTGCTGGACACTCATAACCACTTCTCGCACCATTCGGATTTTGTTCTGGTCTAAGTTGAACCAAGGCCTAATTTTTCGATCTTGATCTGCAGTGAATAGATTTCGATTACGTTTTCGCTGATAAAAGGCATCATAGTACTCCAAGTTTCATGTTCACCGGCTATTAAATGTTTTTCATAGTTTTGACTTTTTCCTTCGATGACTTCTTCATAAGATTCCCATCTTTAGGTGGCGTATGTCTGAATGCTTGCGTGAAAAATCCATTTATTATTTAGATGTTTCTGTTCTTGACAGAGTATACACTTGAAGCACAATTTGACAATCGATAGCTTGAGCATCAGATCCAGTTTATTCCGCACAACCATGCTGATTTGTCCATTCGATCGACATTTCAGAAATTCCATATTTTCCGGACTGAAAATAAATGGCTTTGATTGGTCCGATTCAGACTCTGCAGGTTCCGCGAGTTTTATCACCGGACATTGTAGGCCACCTTGGTTTTAATTTGACTGTCAAAAATTCTATTTGCTATTCTATTAGTAGGAATCTTCATTTAGTCGATTATTTGACCTCGGGGATATGATGTACAAATCCAGCATCAAGGCGCCAGTGTATTATAGAGATTATAATGTTAATGATGCAGCTTGAATTTGTTAATTGAATAGATTCAGGTACATCGATATTAGATAACATAAGTCAAGAACTGACATATTTTTCCAATCACGTCAAATATTATTCAGTTTGTTTCACGTTTTGCAGAATTCTTTTATCTTTAGCTTTTATTTTGAAAATGGTTTCACACTTGAATTCTTTGTTCTTAGAGACTGCCGACGCCATTCCAATTGTTTAAATAATAAATGACTTATGAAAATCTTTAATGCCTCATAAGCCCGGAAACGACGAGCAATTGTCTTTGAAAAACAGTTCTCGAACTTCCGGTATTATTCGTGGAAGATATTTGGTAAGTATGTTGACCTTAATAAGTTTTAGTCACTTCACTCACTGAAACACCATGTGAAACATTTGAGTGTTTGAAAAAGGCGGCGGTAACCGCATATCATATGTGAAAAAATAGAAACTATTATTGTGATTATCAATTTTTATAAGCAGATTTATATTTAAACAACTCTCAATTCCAACAATTTTAAATTTTATTTCTAAATTAAAATAAAAATTGACGCAGAAATTTATAATGCGATTTAACCTGGTAGATTGTTAAAATCTGAGAACCATGCGGAAGATATAAGAGGGTAATGGTCGCTGGTTTTATTGAGACCAAAAATGACCCCGGGGTAGATAACAAAGTGTACTACCGACTAAATCATCAAAAAAATTAAAAATTTTTCGCAGTATTCGATTTTTTCTAAGTATTTTTTTTAAAATGAACTAAAAAATAGCGTTTGCTTTCAATTTAACAACTAACACGTCAAAACATCATCATAACGTGAGCCAACTTTTCTGTCAGTGTTTCAGTGGCCTTTTTTTTGAGCATACTTACAAAAAAATCGAAGCACTCTTTTTTTCGAAAATTTTCTTGTGAGTCCTTAGAAAATCCTATTTCGAGTTTCAGGTCGAAATCGCAAAAAGTGACCGAGTTGGTTTTCTCCATATTCTAGAGAAAATAGAACAAAATTTGAAAAATGACGCGAGATTAAGTTTAGCCTACCCCTTTTACAAGTTACGTCAAAATTGCAGCTTATTTCGACATAAAACCTGGGAGGAGATATTGGCTTAGGTCCTCTCGTGTCGCTTATGTATGAAGGAGTGTATGCAACAAAAACTATTTGAGATTTCAATTCCACAGCTAAAAGATAGTTCTACACGATGGCTGATATCCTATAGCTCTGTCTGGCAAATTGTTATCTAGAAAATTCAATTCAAGCCACAAGTAGTAGTTGGGATCAAATTTTCCGCCATAGTGTGAAAGGGGTTATACAGCAAGCAGTATGATATAGTTTAGAAACGTTATATTAACGTTTTCAGGGTCCCACGTCCTTAGTTTTCTATGTATTTTGGTGATTTAAGGGAGTGGGCGTCGAGTAATTGGGATCTTTTTTACCACATTTTCAGTGAAGTTTCTGCAGAACCTGGCTTTAGAAATAATTTTGATCTTCCAAATACGTAGTAAAACTCTTGAAAAAGTTGCCAGTCACTATTCAGAGCATCTGATACTTCAACCTACGCTCCGAAAATGATTTTTAGTAGGCCGTCCTAAAGTACTAAAAAGCCTACTTCTCATTCATTTCTCATCATTTTCTCTTATTATTCGTAATTCAAACTTTCAAATATAAATGCACATCTCCAGCGAAGCCCTTTTTCTAAATTTTGCTCTAGTGGTCAAAACAGCTTATTTGGGGATCCTCACGCAAAAGCCTACTCTTCCTTGAAAATATATAGAAAATTTTCAAATTGAAGTATCAAAATTCACGCAAAGCCTGGATTAAGGTCAGAGCGTAACCCCTTTTTCTGATTTTTCCCTCCAAAGACCCGGAACGACTTGGGAATTTTTTTTTTTAATTCTGAACTATAAATTTTCTACAAACCTACTTTATTTGAAAAAAATTCAGAAAAAATCTTGCGAGTCAAAAGAAAACTCAGTGACAAAATAGGGCAATCAAAAACGTTATATAAAGAAATCTTAATTATCGTCACCCTTAATTCAATCTGTAATTTCAACCCCCGAAAACCGACTAATCTTTGAAAAATCTCAAAACCCAAAAAAACTTATAAATGAAAAAGTTGGCAGAAAATTCTCTCAAAAAAAGTTGTATCCAAAAGAATTATACGTGAAGCTGAGAATATCGACGCCCACTCCTTAAAACAACAAAAACAAAAAACAACTTAAGATGTGGGCCCGATAATTGGATTTCTCAAAAATTTTTTTGATAGCCCCATTTTGTAGAGAATTTTCACTTGAGTGTTGTTTAAAGCGTGGATTTTTTCTGAATTGTGACTTTTTTCAAAAAAAAAGTAGTTTGAGATTTTTGAAGATTTTTGAGAATTTGAAGTGAAAGTTACCAATTTCGATCTAGAATTTATTTGTCACTTTCAAAATTGCGAATGTAAGACACTAAACTCGAAATTACTGCCAAAAAACGTTAAATTTCATATTTTAAATTTTTTTTTATTTCAAAAAAGTTCAGA
>SCLH01001104.1:41897-57005 GCA_004367855.1 Oikopleura vanhoeffeni | reverse complement strand
AGTACGATTTTATTTCAATTATGCGTAAGAATTGATTATGAATGCTTGCTTAGATTCATTTGATCTACCTTGGCGCATCTTGAGACTTATTTATCATACACAACTACAAGCCGTAAGCTAAAAATTGCGGATCAACTTGGAGTTCTAGAACAAAGATATGAAACAGCAAATCTACTGCATTTTGAGTTCTAACGACTTTGGTATTTTTTAGTTAATTCCGCGAATCCATACATATATCATAATTAATATAAACAAATTTGCACAAACTATTTTTTTTCAATACTCCGCTCACCATATATCTGGAAAATTTTTCAAAATTTTTCTAATTTTGCATTAAAAATTTTTAATTTCGACTATATTTTAAATTTTCATAAAATTTATTTGCCGATTCATTATTTACATTTCAAATTTTATATAAAACTTCAATTTTGAAATAAAAGTTAAAATTTTTCTAATAATTTTTAATAAAATTATTAATTTTTATAAACATTCGATTAGTGTTTAAAATTTCAAATTATTTATATTCGATATTTGTTGCTACGTTTGCAATGACGGTTTTTAATATTTGTTTAAAAGCATCAAAACTTTTGAATTTATTTTTCGATTGTTTTTTCAATAATAAAGTCAATTTTTATTCCCGAAAATGCCACACACTTAATATTCAGTCTCCGAGAGACGAAGTTGTAAATTTTCCCCTACACTCACCTCGCACGCACCTTTGAGAGATTCAGTGTTTTTCTAAAATGTATATATATATAATTTCTTTCTATAGTCATCAACGAGTTCGTTATGCCGGATCGTGTTGTTCCTTTCTCTGAGATAAATAAGTGAATCGAGATTCGAGGTGACCTTGCTTTCTTTAACAAACAATTGGAAGTGTACGGATTCGATTTTACGACGAAAAAATCCGATCACCAAGCTGCGTATCCTCTCACGGTACCATTTATCTGAACTCTCCGAGGCGGACCCATTTATTTATTCTCAATAATTGCTCTGAACCATACAAAATGTTCGGCAATACCGGCAAGTACCAATGACGGGAGCTACGAGAGTTACGCGCAGTAATTCGCGCCCATCCCTGCTAATGGGTGCCCCCCGAAGAATGCTGTAAGAGTACTAAGCCCACGAATGCAGTAAGATTTCTTATGATACCCCAGCATGCAAATTGTGTAAGAAAAATTACAAGATAGAGTTGCGCCATTAGTTGAGTCAGACTGTTCACCATTAGAGATTATTTTTTCGATTTGTATGGTTGGAACATGATAACTCTGTGTAGCAATTAGGTATTGCCGTGCTTTCCTGATTGGCTGAATATATCCAGTTGCTTAATACAGTAGTCTTTTGGCCCACTCACGGAAATGGAATTCTCTCGCAGGTAAAACTCTTGGAATCCAGATCCTGGTAGTTTTTATGTTATATAAATTGAATTGCGTTTTTACAAAAACAGCCGCATGTTTTTTGGTAGTATTTCTGAAAGACATTCTATTCGTGAACTAAGATAATTCAGGCAACATTTCCTAAATATCCTACAAATCCATTTGAAATTATGCATTCTTAAAGAAATTTCGACAGGCATTTCGCATTTTACTCTTCAGCTGATTGTGAGTGTACTCCTGTTTCTCATGAAAAGTCGAATCTTAAGAACGCAGACACGAGGAATTAAATAGAAAATTCCTACTATTGCTCTTCTTCGTATAGCGCACCAAACAAAGCAACATACAAGCGTCTCCGATATCTAACACCAAAGTAGCCGATATAAATAGAGAAAGCAAAAAAAATGAGATGAAAAGAAGAAATCTTTTTAGCCAGTTATTTTAATCCATATGAAAATTACAATACCATACCTTTGAACCAGAAAAAAAAACAGGAGTTTGCCATTTTTCCGACTTCCTGCCTATTTCCTTTTAGACGTGTTTAAGAATGAAGTCTTTTTTCGACTAAGGTAGACATAATTTTAAGAATAGTATATAATGTCGAGGGCGATCACCGAATAAAAAAGGTCTTTGAATTGAAAAAGTTTGACTGAGGGACAATGAAGGAGTTGATGATCGTCTGATAAAAATTTTTCACGATCAAAAAAATTTATTGGCCTCCGACCTAGAAGAGAGCGCTAGAGAGAGAGCCGCGGATAATTGAAAGCGCTAATGCATAAGTTTTTATAAATATTTTCTAATGCAAACCTCTAAATAGAATAAGAGCTCCGCTAAAGTAGCATGATCTCACTTGAGACTCGCATAAATATTATAATACAAGAAGAATAATGTGCTCTCAAGTCAAGCCGAAAAAGCAGCAACAATTAACAGGCATGATAAAATTTCAATCCGGTATAAACAATGGAAAAAAAAGTATGACAAATCTGACACTCTCATTAGAAATAAAATACTAATTGCTATAACATTACTTAAGTCATATCATAATTGGAAGTAAAATCTAGAGTCCATTATTAATAGTATTAGACAAAATTAATTCATTTCCACGACTGACCGCGATTAATTTAAGTGTACCTTTATAATCTAGTAGATATGGAGAAATATTTACTGCTTATTGAGGAGGGAAATTAACATTATTAGGACGTAAACATTTGATACCACCAACGAGATAGACTTATTTTGAATAAACTATGTTTCCTGATGATTCTTGTCACAACACTCGTTTTTCCGGGTGGGTTCATAGTTCGCATAGATTGTTCTAATCCAATGGGTCATACCCCTTTAATATTATTTTAGAGGAATTTGCTCAGTCCACTGCCGTTGCGTTTCATAGCAGGGGGCAAATAAACCCAACCGCTCTGTAATATTTAGGAGTAATACCCATCCGGAACGCACTCTATAATAATGGACATCCATATTTATGATTTTCTGAATTCATCGAGATGGCGAATCAAAAATACTATGATAACGTGTATGTTACGACTTTTTCAGATCTAAAGATCGCAAAACTATTGATTAATCGGATATTCGACTTTTTCGATCCGATCCGATCAGGTTTTTGAAATTGTCGATCCGATCAAGTTCGATCCGATCAGGTTTTTGGATTGTCGATCCGATCAGTTCGATCCGATCCAGGTTTTTGAAATTGGTCGATCCGATCAAGTCGATCCGATCAGTTTTTGAAATTGTCGATCCGTCAAGTCTGATCCGATCAGGTATTTCAAATTGTCGATCCGATCAGGTTGCGATCCGATCAGGTTTTTCAAATGTCGATCCGATCAGGTTCGATCCGATCAGGTTTTTCAAAATTTATGCCGACCCCTAGTCTGAACGTTAAAAACGACAAAAATTTCTTCCTTTTTTCTCAATGTGCATGCACATTGTGCATAATTGAATTTCAAAAAATAAAATAAAAAACTAATTTACTATATTTGCATTCTAGATGTGCTGAAGTTCAAGTCTTGTTGTTATTGCTTCGATCAAAGTCGTAACAAGCCCAAAGAACTTTATTCTTAATTTAATGGATTTTTGTTATATTTGTAAGTTGTATACAGGACCGGAAATGCATCATTAGGAATTGAACAAGTAGTATCATCAGAAGAAGATACAATTTCATTCAGTTTTTTCATTTATAATGCATCCGACAAAAAAGTTTCATGATGAAAAGTTTAAGAATAAATTAATTATTCCTGTCGATTCAACAAAAAGATTTAAAATTATTATTTTGGATTTATTTTTCAGGCTAAGTTAACATCACATATCCATCATATCCCTTTATGACCTTTTGATTAATCTAATAGATGTGGGCTGAAAAAAGAGAAAGCGGCCTCATGAGTGGCTAGAAGGAGTCTTAGGAGTGTTGGGATTGGCTCCCTCAACCCACATCTATTAGATTAATCAAAAGGTCATCAAGGGATATGCATAGCAGGGATAAACTGTGTTAATTTCATTAGTAACTGCCGTTGACCCAAAACCTACCGATTTGGCATTTGTTTTATATTAATTAAATACTGAAAAAACGAAAAATCGCTATATTTTGATCAGGTGACGTCAAAAAAAAAATTTCATAATTTTTTTTTCTATTTTGACATATATCATTCACCCCCATGAAGTTTCAGAACAATCCACCCATTATTTCTATAAGTCGAAATTAAGGGGTTAGTCGTCGCAAATAGATTTCGCTTAAAAGTTGAGACTACTAAATCGGCCAAAAAAATGACATTGAGCTTGGTCTAAGATTTTTTGATCACAAGTTTAACCGCTAGATGGCCTCAAAGACCAAATCTTAAAAACCTATCTCCTCCTTAAATACAAATAGGATTAACCCAATTTTTCGGCTATGGCTGCAGTACAAAAATATCTAACTTCAATTCGAAGGATGAAAAATTTTCACTAAAAAATACAGTAGATAACCCTCAAAATAAAATTTGTAACGTTTATAGCACACGGGATGTATATGCAGGAGTTCCAAATTAGTGCTTGATTTATGCTCTACAATATGCTTTGTAATTAAGAATTCCGAATTATGGAATTGTTCATCTGCTTCTAGAATTATTTTGTTTTGTATCGCGGGAAAATTTTCCTTTTGATAGAGTATGAGTCATAATGCTGGCTATTGGACCGGAAATGACCATTCAAAAAATTCTTTTTTATTGTTTTTCTAAAACTAGAGGTCTAAAACTCCCTGCTAGCGAGGTTTGGCGGAATTCCGGTTGATAAAGAATGCCTTTCGGCTTTTGATTTCAAATTTGATATATGCTTATTTTATAAATATCTATATGGATGAGTCATATATTAAATGCATTTATCTTGAGAAATTAATCGGCAATAACATGTAATTTTGATTTATTATCAAATTGGTAGGCATTGAGAGCGTTTTCGGCATTTTTCGTATAAATCTACGAGTTTCTTAAAGATTGACTTCTGAACCGATCAGAAAGCCAGATTATTAAATTCTTTAAAATTTATAAAAAAAACTTCAATATGAAATCATCCTTCGAATAAAGTTAGATATTTTCTACTGCAGCCATAGTCGAAAAATTGTTGATCCTATTTTTATTTAAGGAGGACATAGGTTTTTCACGATTTGGTCTCTGAGGCCTCTAGCGGTTAAACTTGTTATCAAAAAAATCTTAGACCAAGCTCATTTTTCATTTTTTGGCCAATTTAGTATAGTCTCAACTTTTAAGCGAAATCTATTTGCGACGACTACCCCCTTAATGGTGGCCATGTTAATATGCACAGGAAATTTCCGACTTACTTAATAACACTGGGTGTTACCCTTATCCGGTACACCTCAGCTCGGCAAAAAATCGTTTGGATAAGGGTACAACGTACGGATAAGGGTACACGTCTATAAAAGCGTTTGGGCTTATAAGCGTTTTCATCTCTACCAAAAATCACACGGATAAGGGTGCGTACGGATAAGGGTACACCCAGTGTACTATTTATGCAAAACTCTGAAGATTTACTATCGGTTCAAATAATTGCTTCTCTGGAACTGCTATCTCCTTCTTCGATTGGTTGACTTTTAATTCTATAATCTAGAACGACCTTTATATTAAATTCAATCAACTTCATACTTTCTAGATCGAGCGTGGAAAATTATAACTCTCACTTATTAATTACGTGCTTCTCAAAGCAAATTAATTAAATAATTTTTTTTGGGGGAATTGCGGGAAAACTTGCGCGCCTGCTATCAGCTGTCCCTTCCACGTTATTAGTCAACCTCACTTTTAGATGACGAATCTTGTGCATCAAAGAATGGAGCTCAAGGAATCTATTGTAGCAAACGCAAAACTTTTTCCGTTTTAATTTGAAAAGATGCTGATGAAATGAATCTTTTGGCTGATTTTTGTTGTGGACACCAGATTGGTTGTACGGATTCGCTAATATTTTGAACATATAAAATTGATTTTAGTCCTTCGGAATCTCGAATTGTGATCTTCGTGAATGTACAGTGGGTAACTAGGTAAAGCACACATACTATATGTGACATACAGCTTTTGCCGAAAATGTGTGTTTTAACTTGTCAGGGGCAGAGTATCAAATGGAACACGTTCCGTTTATTTTTTGCGTTCCATTTTGTTCCGTTTCATTTGATACTCTGGTCAGGGGTGTTTTAAGTCGTCAAAGGTTAGGCGGTGCGTTAACTACTCACAGGCAGAGTTTTTTCTCGTTATTCATAATACAGTGAGTGAGTAGTTAAAGCTCAGGTTATTACAGTGTGGTAGCTAACGTGAGTAGTTGAAGCATGGGTGAGTAGTTACAGCAAAATCTGTGCTTTGACTGGTCATGTGTGGTTTAACTTGTCACTCACTGTAACCAATGTTGCCCCAACCAATCACTAATTAAATCGTGCAAATAGATTTATCTATATATTTTGAATCGAAAAGAGTAGGTTAAAATACTGAAATAAAAATTTTATTAGAAAGTAAGAACAGTTCAAAATGCAGTATAACTTATACTGTATAAGTATCTGACAACTTGAACAAAGTTTTGTTCATGGTGAAACTGTGATATCAGCTTTTTGAGCTCTATTTGAAAAATTATTGTTTCTTGTGCACATGTAGTAGTATTGACCATGTTGAAATCTGACAACATTTCCAACAAATGAAGCTGGTGCATTATCAAGTTGATTCTGTAATACTCCAATGTTTTCGTTTTCAAAAGACCTCGTGCAGCCATTTTTACATGAATAATAACCAAAAGATGCCATTTGAATGAGAAGATTTCCATTTGAATTTATCAAATCATTTTCATTTAACGATGACCAAATCCACTCTACGTTTTCAAACATGCTGATTTCTACTCTGGCTGCTTCGTATTCATATGGTTTTATACAAATTGCGGTCATTCTGATAGTGTCACGATGATCGTTCCATTGACTTTTTGACAAAAGTGCCGTGAAATCCTCCGCACTTCCATAATCATTTGGTTCATTAGCTTTCCAATTTTCCAACTTGATAATTTCGCTATTCGAATCATATGTGTAAATTTCTTCAATTTGTTCATCATTGATTCCGAGATGCAAATCTTTATTTTCAGGTTGTCTCAGTGCAACAAGGGCATCATTATATGTTTCATCAGATGGCTCTGGTAAATTCATGCCAAGTTGTTTACGCATACTTCTTGCTTCATAAATATCAACATTTAAAATTTTATACTATTCATTCGTTATTTGACCATCATCATACTCAACTGTAAACGTTTTTTGTCACTTTTGAGACCATGTGGTGTATTTAACCCTGACGCATTCAGTGTGACAATATTATGTCTGTCAGACTTTGCCTTTCCTTCACCAGCTGTATTTGGTTGACTATTTGACCCTTCCCATTGGAAATGTACTAGATCTGATGAGGAAACAGACAAATGTGTAGGCACAAAATCGTATTCAACTGCTGGAAAGACCTGAACAATATTCCCTCGACGGCCCCTAACTTGGACATTGAAAATGTTATCGTTTTCTGATATGGATTCTGATCGTTTATGAATTTGAAAGAGATGAGTTCGGTCTTGAAATGTTCGAGCTATTTGAGCTGTATTCATCGCCAACTGAAGTTTTAGTTTTGGATAAAGTTCAACAACGGGATCTTTGTCTAATGTTTGTATTTGGTGATATGTAGTTGTTCCAGCTGGGTCAAATTCTTCGGGATAGTCATTCGATGATATATTATATCGAATTCTCAGTGCACGATCTTTTGAATCTCCATTTTAATAAAAATGAAGCAATTTCCACATATAATTTGCATTGTTATTTCCCGAATCTCCAAGATGATTTGCTCTACTCCAAGGTGCTTTCTCACATTTAATTTCGTCTGGCAAAATTAAACATTGTTTTGCAGGAAATTCAAATTTTCTAAAACTATTCAAATTTGGAAAAGCCCATTTAACTTCAGTATCAAATGATTTCTTGAGAGATCCAGTCCAATTACCACCAGTTTTATCACAATCTTGTTCATTATTGGCTTGTGAAGCATGTTTTCGAATAGTGAAATCGGGAAAGTACTCGACACATTCATATCGTGATTTTCTATTGGCTGATTCGGTTTTATAATAATTACAATTATTCATCTGTGAGGTTAAAATCGCAATATTAGTCCAAGGAGTAGGATGCCAATATAGAAAATAATCTCTCTCTTCTGGACACTCATAACCACTTCTCGCACCATTCGGATTTTGTCTGGTCTAAGTTGAACCAAGGCTATATTTTCGATCTTGATCTGCAGTGAATAGATTTCGATTACGTTTTCGCTGATAAAAGGCATCATAGTACTCCCAAGTTTCATGTTCACCGCTATTTAATGTTTTTTCATAGTTTTGACTTTTTCCTTCGATGACTTCTTCATAAGATTCCCCATCTTTAGGTGGCGTATAGTCTGAAGTTGCTCGTGAAAATCCATTTTTCATATTTGATGTTTCTGTATCTTGACAGGTATATTGAAGCACAATTTGACAATCGATAGCTTGAGCATCAGATCCAGTTTATTCCGCACAACCATGCTGATTTGTCCATTCGATCGACATTTCAGAAATTCCATATTTTCCGGACTGAAAATAAATGGCTTTGGATTGGTCCGATTCAGACTCTGCAGGTTCCGCGAGTTTATCACCGACATTGTAGCCACCTTGGTTATTAATTTGACTGTCAAAAATTCTATTTGCATTATTTCTATTAGTAGAATCTTCATTTAGTCGATTATTTGAACCTCGGGGCATATGCATGTACAAATCAGCTAAGGCGCCAGTGTATAAAAAGAGAAAGTTAATTATCATGTTTTATAGTTTGATGAAAATCATAGCGAATTGTTCCTTATAAACTGATCGAATTACATAATTCAAAGGTGAACTTGACATAATTTTTCCAATCACGTCAAATATTATTCAGTTTGTTTCACGTTTTGCAGAATTCTTTATCTTTAGCTTTTATTTTGAAAATGGTTTCACCACTTGAAATTCTTTGTTCTTAGAGACTGCGACGCCATTCCAATTGTTTAATAATAAATGACTTATGAAAAATCTTTAATGCCCTCATAAGCCCGGAAACGACGAGCAATTGTCTTTGAAAACAGTTTCGAACTTCGGTATTATTCGTGGAAGATATTTGTAAGTATGTTGACCTTAATAAGTTTTAGTCACTTTCACTCACTGAAAACACCATGTGAAACATTTGAGTGTTTGAAAAGGCGGCGGTAACCGCATATCATATGTGAAAAAATAGAAACTATTAATTGTGATTTCAATTTTATAAGCAGATTTATATTTAAACAACTCTCAATTCCAACAATTTTAAATTTTATTTCTAAATTAAAATAAAAATTGACGCAGAAATTTATAATGCGATTTACCTGGTAGATTGTTAAAATCTGAGAACCATGCGGAAGATTAAGAGGGTAATGGTCGCTGGTTTTATGAGACCAAAAATGACCCGGGGTGATAACAAAGTGTACTACCGACTAAATCATCAAAAAAAATAAGAAATTTTCGCAGTTATTCGATTTTTTCTAAGTATTTTTTTTAAAATGAACTAAAAAATAGCGTTTGCTTTAATTTAACAACTAACACGTCAAAACATCATCATAACGTGAGCCAACTTTCTGATCAGTGTTTCAGTGGCCTTTTTTTGAGCATACTTACAAAAAAATCGAAGCACTCTTTTTTTCGAAAATTTTCTTGTGAGTCCTTAGAAAATCCTATTTCGAGTTTCAGGTCGAAATCGCAAAAAGTGACCGAGTTGGTTTTCTCCATATTCTAGAGAAAATAGAACAAAATTTGAAAAACTGACCGAGATTAAGTTTAGCCTACCACTTTTACAAGTTACGTCAAAATTGCAGCTTATTTCGACATAAAACCTGGGAGGAGATATTGGCTTAGGTCCTCTCGTGTCGCTTATGTATGAAGGAGTGTATGCATACAAAAACTATTTGAGATTTCAATTCCACAAGCTAAAAGATAGTTCTACACGATGGCTGATATCCTATAAGCTCTGTCTGGCAAATTGTATCTAGAAAATTCAATTCAAGCCACAAGTAGTAGTTGGGATCAAATTTTCCGCATAGTGTGAAAGGGGGTTATACAGCAAGCAGTATGATATAGTTTAGAAACGTTATATTAACGTTTTCAGGGTCCCACGTCCTTAGTTTTCTATGTAATTTTGGTGATTTAAGGGAGTGGGCGTCGATAATTGGGATCTTTTTTTACACATTTTCAAGTGAAGTTTCTGAGAAACCTGGCTTTAGAAATAATTTATCTTCCAAATACGTAGTAAAACTCTTGAAAAAGTTGCCAGTACTATTCAGAGCATCTGATACTTCAACCTACGCTCCGAAAATGATTTTTAGTAGGCGTCCCTAAAAGTACTAAAAAGCCTACTTCTCATTCATTTCTCATCATTTTCTCTTATTATTCGTAATTCAACTTTCAAATATAAATGCACATCTCCAAGCGAAGCCCTTTTTCTAAAATTTTGCTCCTAGTGGTCAAAACAGCTTATTTGGGATCCTCACGCAAAAGCCTACTCTTCCTTGAAAATATATAGAAAATTTTCAATTGAAGTATCAAATTCAACGCAAAGCCTGGATTAAGGTCAGAGCGTAACCCCTTTTTCTGATTTTTCCCTCCAAAGACCCAGGAACGACTTGGGAATTTTTTTTTTTAATTCTGAACTATAAATTTTCTAAAACCTACTTTATTTGAAAAAAATTCAGAAAAAATCTTGCGAGTCAAAGAAACTCAGTGACAAAATAGGGCAATCAAAAACGTTATATAAGAAATCTTAATTATCGTCACCCTTAATTCAATCTGTAATTTCAACCCCCGAAAAACCGACTAATCTTTGAAAAATCTCAAAACCCAAAAAAAAACTTATAAATGAAAAAAGTTGGCAGAAAATTCTCTACAAAAAAAGTTGTATCCAAAAGAATTATACGTGAAGCTGAGATATCGACGCCCACTCCCTTAAAACAACAAAACAAAAAACAAGCTTGCTAATGGAATGGGGATTGACTTCAAAGCCTCAATTCAGTAGAAATTATTAATATTTTTATTGCAAATTTCAAATGATTTTTCCAAATAAAATAATTAATGCTGTAATTTAAGTGCTTTTATATTGCCATTATTACACAAATCAAAATTTCCGTCGGTGTGATGATAGTTTTATACATTTCCGGTTATATCGAAAGTGGATGATTCATCTTGTTTATTAACCGCAATATAAATCACGCAATAAACCATGGCAGGTCTTTGTAACCTCTAGCCATTTTTCCAATCAATCACCAATTCTCCATCAAAAAATAATGACTAAAGAAATAGATGCAAATGTATACATGTTTAATACATAGGTCGACCATTATCTCGTCATATTCATAATAATAATAGAAAACCACATAAAATCATAACTTACAAATAATCAAAATATCCGTACTGACAAAATTGACCTCTCGGAATCCATCAGAGATGATTAAAAGTTCGCTATTAATATTATCGGTGCTATAGTAATTACCGCTTATTTCTGCCCTGAAACTTCTGAACAAAATTCGAAATACTATTCGTATGATTTCGAATGATATTCGTATAATTTTTTGGTCAATTTAGAACAAAATTCCGAAAAAATGTCACGAGACGAGACTTAAAATACCACAAATATCCGCTTATCAAAATATGCATTTCAAAATGTTCAGCCTGAAGTTGGTAAATAAGAGAATTGTCATAAACTACCAGAAATACTTAGGTAGTTTTTTTTTTAGACGCGACAGATTTGATTTTTTACCATTTTGTCATTATGAAAAATCGTAAGAAAAACTTAATTTTGGAATTTTATTTTTCAGCCAGTTAGTCTTAGAATTTCTTCTAGTTTCGTATGATACCCACATTGGCTCATTTCGGGTCATTT
Source organism: Oikopleura vanhoeffeni (assembly GCA_004367855.1). Taxonomy (NCBI): domain Eukaryota; kingdom Metazoa; phylum Chordata; class Appendicularia; order Copelata; family Oikopleuridae; genus Oikopleura; species Oikopleura vanhoeffeni. Next base: position 45,185 of record SCLH01001104.1, on the reverse strand, counting down.
GAAAATCTCGAATTTTCAAACATTTTGAAAAAAAATTTCGAAAATTTAAAAAAAAAATTTTGGCCTGAGCTTTTTAGTTTCCAGTTTAATGCAAAAAAACCGTTTTGTGATATCTCATACGGTTCGTCTGTAGTGAAAGTCAATCTGTCGCGTCTAAAAAAAACTACCCTAGTAATATACCAAAAAACAATAATAAAAAGATTTCGGTTTGTTTTGTTATTTGGACAGTTTGGGCAGAGTATCAAATGGAACGGAACAAAACGGAACGGACGCGTTCCACGCGAACGGTTTTCGCGAATGGAACGGAACGCGAACCCGACCCCGTTCCTTCGGAATCCAGCGTTCCGTTTTTATTTTTTTTTCAAAATTCTAGATTTATATTTCTATAAATATTTATAATTTTTTTAAATTTCATTTACACGCTCAAATGAAACGTAAAGAGAGAAGACAATAAATCAAGAAAGGGTGACTTAGAATATTCAGGTTTATATTTTATATCGAAGAACCTGCCTGTGTCATTTTTATGTTGATCGTGAGGGAGTCATGTGTCGAGGCTAATATAGAGGACTAAGAGGGGTATCTTAAATCCCCGTAATGTCATAAACCAATTTTTACTCCAATATAACCAAGGAACAATGATGGGATACTTTAAATGCTTGGATTTCGACTTTGTCTCGGCCCAAAACTGACTCATGACACCCTAGTTGATCGTCATAGTGTGGTGAAAAGGTAGTGACGTATTCGGCCTTCTCTGTAATTATATGCGACGTCTGAATGGCTGCCAATAAAAGTTTTCAAATGATTCGAATGGGTTCATAGCGTATAATTTAATAAACGAGTTAAGATACTATTGTTATTCTATTGTAACACAAAGCGAGACTAATCGGTCATTGGTCAGAATAATTCGGAGATTATTATGTTATAAGTGACAAGATCATTTTATAACTTCAAAATTCGTCATCTAGTAATTTCGTCAGTCTGACTGTCTAGTAATTGTCCGGTATAGTAAAATAATGAAATAGCTTTATAATAATTTAACCAAAAGGAACGTTTGGAACGCGGAAACGGAACTCAAGCGCGCGCGAACGAAAGGTCGCGGAATGGAACGGAACGCAAAAAATAAACGGAACGCGTTCCATTGTACTCTGGTTTGGGGTCTTAAAGATCTAACCAAAGTGAATTGTGAAACATGAACATGATCTCTATATCGCGTTGTTCGAATCCCACGCCGCCTTATTGTCCCGGGGGTTGATTGGCTGATATTACCCATCAATTAACTTTGCGTCTTCGAAAATTTTTTTTGAAAAATTTCGAAAAATTTTTCGAAATTTTTTTTTCATTTTTTAAATGGCTGAAACGCCCGCACAAAAATTTTTTGTTCGAAATTTTTTGCAACCAATTTCCAAATACTTTGAAAAAATTCGTGTTTTGAAATTTCGAAATTTTTTTCATACTCCCGCACCTACCCGCAGCCTCTCATTAAATGTAAGGATCAGTAGAGACAACCTTGCGGTGAAAAAAACATAGCTTCCAGGGACCTCCAGGGTGGTTTGACACGAAAAACCCTCTTTTTTGATCAAATTACCTAAAATTGCAAAAAAAACGATTTTTGCGAAAAAATATGCTCACCACAAGAAGCGCAATAAATTCCACATAAACCCCTATAATTGAAAACTCAACCTAACTGGTCGATTTTGGCCGGAATCGATTGGTGGACATGCTACTTATAGCTTTAAACTTTTGAGTAGCTCATAAAATCCATATTTAGCCATTTTATTGTATCAGTGTTAACGCTATTTGTGCCTGCGTAACATGGCCCAGTGTCACATGGGCAGTTCCCTATCAAAAAATTTAAACATGTACAAATAAAATCAACTTAGTCTTCAAAATACCTTGAATCGTTATGTCAGAAGCTAATATCTGAATTTCACAATTCTTTGATTATTGTCGATTTCAAAGTTGTAAAATAATTTAAGGTCGGTAACCTCGTCACTGAAGGAAATTCAAGCTTAGTCATTTGTTCCGATTTTAAATCTTAAACTTTGCTATAGAATATTCTAATGCTACTTTTTCTCAAGTCAAGAATAATGAGATAAACCAATATTCACGAACTAACTGGTTGCAACAAACGAGAAAATATAAGCAATATGCCGTCATAAAATCACATCCGTAAGGAAGTTCTAGGGCCTCAAAGTTAAATATTTTAAATTTTGAAAAGCTCATAACTGCTAATTTACTCATGATAAAAAGCAATTCAGTTAAATACTGTGAAAGCTAAGAACCTCGAAAGTCACAAAAGTTGTAAGTTGTATCGATTACGGGGCCCTCTGGTTGTTTTCTACTAGATTTTTAGCCAACATAAAATTCGGCTTTTGAAAACAACTTATCCGATTACATTCTAAGATAGCTCAAACTGAGCACAAATATTTTGTGAATAATAAAATTAAACAATTTCAGTAATCTCAGAAAAAAAATAGTCCAATGGACCAAGTTTTTTATTTTATTATTCACAGAATATTAGTGCTCAGTTTGAGCTATCTAAAAATGTTATCGGATGAGTTGTTTTCAAAGGCCGAATTTTATGAAAAAAGTTGGGTAAAAATTTAGTTAAAGACCATCAGGAGGCCCATAATCGATATATAAGTAACATTGGTATCTGTCTTAGCCAACCGGTTAAATGAATTTGACCAAACTACTGTTTAAGGGGGTAACCGACGGGTTTTACTGATTTTCAAACGTTAGTCCTGAGCTAACCGCAATTCGTATTGAGTTCAAACTTCGGATTCTAGGAGATATTTGTTTGAAATTTTCAAAAAATGGTGTCAAAAGTTTTTTGTATGACCGGACCGGCCGGTATACCGGTCCAAAAAGTGATTTTTTCCATTTTTTGGGGTAATTTTATCTAGCTCCTGGATATCTAAATTTTCTTTTTTTTTCAGTATAAACTTCAATTTGTGAGCTTAACAGCCGTACAAAGCCTGATTTTCAAATTTCTTGTTATTTAGAGAAATTTCCAAAATAAATGGGTGTTTTTGCACATGTTCGCTGACCCCATTTCATTTAGTCGAACAATATCAGATTTTTTTTGAAGAAAAGCACTTCTTTAAAAGTGTGCAAAGCGAGGCGGTACAAAGAGTTTTTTAGTTTTGTTTCTCATTAGCTTTTTAGAGGCACTCAAAGTTTATTTACCCTCAAATTCGTCAAAAATAGGATTTTGAAGAAAAATTTCAAAACTTTTTTTGAGTAAAATCATAATTTTTGATGCATTTTTGTCAGTAAGTTGTCGTA
>SCLH01001104.1:18004-34013 GCA_004367855.1 Oikopleura vanhoeffeni | reverse complement strand
TTGAAATACTTTTATTAAGTGTGACTCTTTTTTGTGATAATTCTTCGTAATTTGAGACTATCCTATGTCTAGAATTGTTAATTAATGAATTATTCTTGCAAGCAAATCCGATTTTCAAGAATTAGTTATTCGATAGTTATAACCTTTTTTGCTTGTAATCAACTTCTTATGTGCTGAATGGTTGGATACAAGAAAAATAATACCGAATTTGAGACCGTGGTCGAAAATAACTATTGCCCCAACAATCCCTTTAAGGGGTTTGTGGGGGCAGTAGTTATTTTCGACCACGATCGCAAATTCGGTATTTTTTCAATTGCACCTGACCATCCAGCACCTCGGGAATAGTTTGCAATTAAAAAAAACACCAAATTATTTCTGGATATTTTTTTCTAGCACATTGAAATCGCTTGCTAACTGAATTGCCCGAATAATGACAGATGATAAAAACCAAATAACCCATTAGTGATCAATTTTCACTGAAATTATGACCAAAATGAAATAAGAAACTTTTGACCAATATTCTAAAAAATTTCCAAAAAATATCGTTTCGGACTTGCACAAAAACGGAAAATAATTCTAGATATGGTATAATTTCAGAATACAAAAAAATCAACTCGAAAGAAAAGTTATTTTAAATGAAAGTATTCCAATATGATAGTTGTTCAGATTTTTGCGCCTTTTCAATATTTTAATTTTCAGCCTAATCAATGTAATAATGGCGCGCACCAAATCAGCATGAAATAGTGATTGCGAGAANATGTACTTCTAAATATTAATTGTTTTAATTAATTTCGTGAGACTGAAAATTTGAACTGACTTAATTATTGTTTAATTATTAAGGCGTTGGATTTTTTCGGATTTTGAGATTTTCTTAAAAAAGACAGTTTAAATTATAAAATGTTTGACTTTAATCCACCAGAATTGTTGATTTGACACAAATGTTGCCAAACTTTACGCACATTCAAAACTCAGTATGTCAGAGAATTCGATTTCCAAATCACCGGAAATAATCTTCAAAATCGACGAAATGGTCAAACTATCTCTCGACACCAAGAAATTCTGAAATTTTTCGGCCAGTGCTTATTATTTAATAATGACTGCGAATCATTATTCTGTATTTCATAATACATGTATTACATATTTCATATATGTGTATAAAATTTGGTACTGTCAATGTCTATCAGACATATTCTCCAGAATTGTCAACCGACTTTCAAATTCCTGAAGATCATCTTTTGGTAAAACTTCCTTTATGTTAAATTTTACCTTTCAATTAATTTACAAAATAAATAATTCAATTAATTATTTTCATATATTTCATGATATAATTTTTTTCAAATACTGTGTTAATCACGGATAATATGTATTACGTATAATATATAACAAAGTACGTGCCTCTCAATCATATGCAGCGCTAGCCTCACCACACCTGTCGCGCCAGTAGTGTGGTACTTCGACGTTCGTGTGTAGCTTATTTAGCATGCATGTTAAACTTCACCCGTATTCCACATTTTTTCCAGTATCTATCAATTTCGTTCAGACCTACGAATTAAGTTCTTAATTCAAAAATTTGTATTTACGAATTCGTCCCATATCATGAAATTTGCTTGTATCTACGAATTTGAACATAAGCTACGATTTCAGCCTTTTTTTAATAAATTCAACTCTCCAAATTTTGAGGGATACCAAGAGATAAAAGGGAAGGGATGCATCCCATCCCCTAGGGGATTCATCCCTATCCCCCTCATCCGATCCCCTTTTATCCCTTTTTTGAGGGATAAAAAGGGGATAGGGATGGAAAATCGGAGGGGGATGCATCCCTTTTGGAAGCCTGGCAGCCTGCCCTTAATAGACAGTTGTATCCAAAACAGCTCGGCCGGATTAAAGTCTCACATAAGGTTATCATATAAATAAAGTGAAATTGGACGGCGGATATGTGGTTACTGAGAAAAATGGTCTCTAATTTCACTTAAAAATGGCACATTTTCGGTCATTGAAATATCCTGGTCGCCGAACTAGACGTCTGTGGGATGCGAGACTACCACCATTGTGATTATTTTAGCCGTATTAATCTAGTCTCAATTGTAAAAAAATAATTTTCAGAAAGCACAGTACCCCCTTCATCAGTAAAATATTGATAATTTGTATACGGTATATCCTACAACCTCCTCAAAATTATGGAACCAAAAACTTCAAGAAAAATCGAATTTCTCGACGTCAAGAGAATTTAATTCAAATCAAACAAATTGCATCGCATATAACAGAGGTTGATTTGGCTAAGGACCTTTTACACCACAATAATGTCCAGATTCTGGACTCCAGAAGGTATTAATCTGCCCGAAGGGTTGAATATGGCAGGCAAAACGTCTATAATTTATCGACAATAAATCTATTAAAGAAATGAAAAAAATCCTGAAAGACTCTCAGTGAAAGTTGCATGTCACTAATTTTAATTTGTCGATGAGATTCGGAAAAGATAATTTAGCAGAAAAACTGTAAAAAACATACCGAAAAACAAAATTACATTTTAACAAAATGCGCTAATAAAATCCGGTACCGAGTTAATTTTTAGTTTTTAAATTTATTATTAAAAATCATCTGAAAATATTTCAAAGTTTGCTCGTACGCGGTCGAAACCATCAGAGCATAGCCGTAGTTTCTCGTGTTGATATTATTACCCTATGTTATTTAAGAATTTGCTCTATTGTACTTCTCCAAGAAATCATCAGCCATTTAATCAATAATGACTTATTCTATCTTAGTTGAGTTCAAACTAAACATAAAATAAGTTATAAAAAATAATAAATAGATAGACACGGTATAGGCATGTTTCTTGGTGAAACTTCGTTCGGCCGATTTGTGGCTCATTTTTACAAAAATAGAAAAAAAATCCCCCTATATCGGCCTTGCCGATTGGGGACTCATTTTCAACAAAAATTAAATACAAAATATGAAATCTCCTTTAATCGCCATCGGCCGATTTGGGCTATTTTTCAACAAAATATATACAAAATATAAAATCCCCTTTATCGCCTGTCGGCCAATTTGGGCTCAATTTTCAATAAAATTATCAAACATCTGCTTTTTAAACCACGGCGGTTAGTGAAACGTGATATATCAACTTTTTTATAGGCCTTCGGCCGATTGAGGACTATTTTCAAACAAATAAATATCTCCTTTATCGGCCTTCGGCCGATTAGGGCTCACTTTTCAACAATATGGAATAAAAAATTCCCCTATATCGGCCTTCCGACCGATTTGGGGCTCATTTCAACAAATTAAATACAAAACCCCTCTTTATCGGCCTTTGGCCGATTTGGGGCTCAATTTTACAAGAAAATTAACAAAAATCACTCTTTATGCGGCCTTCGACCGATTGGGGCTCATTTTTCAACAAATTAAATACAGAACCTCTCTTTATCGGCCTCGGCCGATTGGGGCTCATTTTTACAAGAAAATTAAAAAAAAATCACTTTTTATCAGCCTTCGACCGACTGAGGCTCATTTTTCAACCACAATTAAATACAAAATCCCCTATATCGGCCCGTGGCTGATTTGGGGCTCATTTTTTAAAACATAATTAATAAAAATATAAAATCAGTTTTTATCAGCCTTCGGCTGATTGAGGACTCATTTTCAACAAAATTAATACAAAATGAATATCCAGGATATATAATCCCATTTATCGGCTTCGGCGATTTGGGGCTCATTTTTTCAATCAAAAATTGAATACAAAATATAAAATCCCCTTTATTCGGCGTTCGGCCGATTTGGGGCTTACTTTTCAACAAAATAGAATAAAATTCCCCCTTTATCGGCCTTCGGCCGATTGGGGACTCATTTTCCAACAAAAATTAAATAAAAATATGAAATCTCCTTTTACTCGGCCTTCGGCCGATTTTGGGCTCATTTTTCAACAAATAAATATACAAAATATAAAATCCCCTTTTATCGGCCTTCGCCGATTTTGGACTCATTTTAAAAAATTATATTAAACATCTGCTTTTTAACCACAGGCGGGTAGTGAAACGTGATTAATACTTACAAATGTTGTGGAGAATACTTGATAAAAAATTTGAGTCATTTTGCAAATATATCTCGGAGAAGAATATTTTGAAGTCTGAAATTGTAAATCATCGTCCGGTTAGTTGGGTTCTAGAATTGTTTTATCGCCGGATCAAAAAAAGCTTGTCTCAAAAGTGTGACATACTAACCGTTACGTGATCTGTACCTATTGGCGTAATTGTCAAAAATAATTTGTGATGCTCCTTTTATGCAGATTAAGGAAAGTTTAACAGATAAGCATTTTCGTTTTTTCATGATCTTTTAGTTTTCACTAAATTTCCCAGAGAAATTGTTATAATCAGGTCGCATATCCCTTTTAATTGACATTTTGTAATTTTAAGTACCTTTAACAACCATTTTCTGATTTGTAAAATAATTTTAAACAATATGTTTCTTGTCTAATTTAATCATGCGGTTTCATTTTCGGGGTCAAAAATGTCTTTTGAGCATTTTTATTTTTCAACCAATCAGCGATCGGCAAAATTTTGAAAAAAATTTTTCGAAAAAATTAATCTAAATGAATTTTAAAAATTTCCTATCTAATGGCTACTTTCATTAATTTCTTATAATGAGGCTTCCTGGAAATGCTAAATAGCCATGCTGCTGTTCACAACCACCAAATCATGAAATCGTTCCTCTAGGACCAGCACCTGTGATCATCTTAGACCATAGTTGGCTAATACCGTTTCAACAAGTTTGAAATTTCAAGATAATTCTAGTTCCGGGCGCCTACATTTCGCGTGCTACATACAACGTGATCAATGGTCCAGTAAACTTTTAATTTCAATTTTGGAGCAAAATTTCACGCTCCTACCCAAAAAATAAGTTAGCATTGAAAAAAATGTAGATTAGCTTTTTTTTAAAAACGAAAAAAAATTTTGAGCACCTCAAAACAGCGCCACCGAGTGTCGGAGCCAAAAAATTATATTTGAACCAAAATTTTCACACGTAAAAAATGTTCGGATCTGAAGTTTTCCAAACTCGTAAGGACCTTTTTATCGGTTGCTCATTTTTGCTCGGAGCCTAGCTATAAGAGCATGGTGAATATAATAAATATTCCGTGTTATTTTCCTAAACATTATTTTTTCATAAATATAGTTTAAATAATAAGATGGAAACTCTTTAAACCCCAGGACAGTGATTAAAATTAAGATAAAGTCATATTCTTATTTGTCGATTCACAGCTGCGCAAGCTGTTGTACTAAAACAATATTTACGCTGATACAACGCTTTAAAAAGATCAAATCTTTATTTATTAATGCTGTATAATAATGTACATATTGAGACTTCGAAGAAATTATCAAAACACCCGTCGAAACCTAAAAATTAGACTTTGGCCTCTAGCGAGTTTCTGGTAATAATTGAGCCCATAGTTGCTAATATTTTCATAAAAAGTCGACCCGCAAGGATCATTTGATGGTAACTTACGACCTAATGTGAGGACCTGAATGATCTTCGAACAAAAGTGTAGGTCAATTTCAAGGTCATCCATATTCGAGTCGAAATCATAAAAAATCCTTGAAGTGTACTTTCTAAGTGAAAAATTAGCAACGCATGGGTTCATTTTGGAATATAACAAGCGGTAACAGGCAAAACTTTGAATAGAGCTGAAGATGGACTTTTGCTCTTATAGCGACTTTTCTGGTCATAATTCGCCCATAGTTGCTAATATTTACCAGGAAAGTCGACCCCATAGGAATCATTTTTGTGGGTACTTTCGAGGCAAGAACGGATGACCCTGAAAATGACCCTGAAACTTGACCGGTCCATTTAGGGGTTGAAAGTTTTCAAGTTGCCTCCAAATTGAGATTTTCAAAATCGAAGCGGTCTGTCAATAGTAGTAACAATCAGAAAAAAAAAGATCGCCATTACTTCTAGCGAAATGAGAGACGAAGGTTTTGGAACACCTCGAGTAAAATAAAAAAATTTTATTAATTCGATTTTTTCTTGTCTAGCTACCGGCAAACTTTTGTTAAAATTTCCAGGACTTTCTGTTTATTTTTTGAAAAAAGCCCTTGGCCACCCTAAAATCATGATGGGAGACTCATTTCCGACCTATTTAGCTTTTCTGGGGGACCACAAATTTTTAGACTAGAAATATAACACATCTGGTTATGTTATTCAGCCTGTATAAATAATAAAATTCATAGCCGGGTGAGGTGTTTAAAGGGGATGGTTAAAGAGGCAAATTAATATGAGGGTATACTAAAAGACCAAATTAATATGAAGGAAAATGATAAATTTTGAGAATTAAATTATAAAATGGAAAAGTTCAGAACTCCTTATTTCGTCGACCAAACAATAAATGGCGGGAATTTTCAAACTCCACTTTCCACCTGAAATTTAAAAAAATTTTTTAAGAGCAGATAGAGAATTTTGGTTGAGCCATTGAATTTCTCTCCGTGGTCAGACTTACTCCTAATATATCATTTTTTCAAAGTTATCCATCCGAAAGCCCTTTTAAAGGTCGCCTCGGACCACCTCCTTAATAAAATTTCACGACGCCCAAAAACTATTCGAAGAAACCACAAAAAAAATTGGAAAAAAAATTTACGAATATATCTACAAAAAATTTTCCACATCGATCAACAGATTACCAGTGCGATTACTTCTGCATACCCGAAATTGGTACTCTCCAGATAATTGCAAATGCAAATATTCCATTCCTGGAAAATTCCGTTAATCCCGACTCAAGATACCGATTCTGAGTGAACTTTTTATTTCCACTAATTCCCTTAAGAATAAATTTATTTTGTAAATTAATTTGCAATTTTAAAACTATTAATCTTTGAAACCCCCGCAATAAATCTGGCCTCTCACCTTTAGCGCCACCCATTTTATTTTTCGACGAATCAAATTGAAGCCAAATCCGGCTGCCTGCTTTTGGACAGTTATACGGTACCCGTCAAATTCAGCAACAGAAACTAAAAGTGGTCCGAAAATAATAAAATCTGAGTTGGGTAATTTTTGCCGTTTCCCTAACCCTAGCCTAGATAAAATTTTTATTAATTAATTCAAGTTGTTAAAAAGTGTCATTAAACCGGAATGAGTTTGAATAATTAAACATCCATGAAAAGAAAGATTAAGTATCTTCTTTCCCTATTAAATTTGCTCCGTTAGAAGGTAAAATTTTATGCCATGGATAAATATTTTTTGAAATTTCTATCATCGATAGATTTTAACACAACTCAACGGATACATGTGTTAACTAATATGGACCTAATTGACAGCTGGTTAAAAAAATCTGGCAAAAAATATTAGACAGCGACTCAGTTTCACCTCATGCTGCGCACAGAAGAATATTTGAAAAAATAATATAATTTTTTGGATGACTAATAACTACTAATTTATGACGTTCAGGGCTATCTATAGGTTCGTGCCTTGTCCCCATGCCCAGCAGATATTTTTTGGATGTCCTAGGAGAAAATCTGTTATTCCAACAATTTAAAAAATGAAAATGCTACATAGGTCACGATATGCGGATGACGTTCCTTGCATATATATCGCGAGAAAAAATCACTACAAATAAAATTTCACAAAATGAACAGATTTGACCAGAAGATTGGTTTTCAGAGATAAAATGGAAACAATTAATTACAATTTCTTCTGACATGGTTAAATTTTTCTCTTCTGGAATGACCGTGAAAAATTAAAAAATAAAAGTATACACATACGTTTCGCTTTATTGGCCATTATTCAGTTATTTAAGGTCTAATATGTTAAGCAAAGAAGTAGGGGCTTTTGTAAAAACTCGACTACTTCTCAACAATTTAGTCCTTTAAATACCACTGATGGATGCAAGTAAGCGAAACGTCTATTATCTTTTATTTATAGATGTTAATTTTATGCAAAAATATTCGAAAGTAAAATGTCCCAAAATTATAAATGGCCTGGATACAGTTTTACACAAATTAGGCAACATAAAATCCCCCATTATAATTAAAACATAAACATCCTTCACAAACTTCCATCGAACGCGAAAGATTGGCTGTTCTCACACAGAAAATTCGAAAAAAAGTCAGATGACCTATCACGAATTATAATTCCTCTTAGGAAAAGTTAAAACATCGTGGCTCATCGAGCAAAAAAATAAAAATATTTCTTACACAAAGATAAAAACCGCCTCGGGAGAAGTATTCATACTTTCTGTTTAGATAATATAATTACACGCGTTGAGGACTACGCCAAACAAATTATAGAAAATTAACAACATACACTCTAGATATTAATATAATCTGTTATCGTATGCATGAAAAAATATCTCAGTTATACTCGTTACAACTTTTAAATTAACGGAGGTGGCATAAGTCCAGCAAGATGGTAAAGTTTTTTTCAAAGCAATAATGAAAGAAAAAATGTGGAAAATTGGATTTTTTTCATTTTTATATTCACAAAAGTGTTCAATCTTTAAAAACCGTTCACATTTTTTGATTTTCTAAACATGAACTAACTATGGGTAAAATAGAAAAACCAACTTTTCACCTCTGCACAACTTTCCCCAACTTAACCACGACTGGAATTTTTTTGAAATACAATATTAATAACTTCAGACATTGTTGGTTGTATCCGCTAATAAGTTCTCTACTTACTCTGCACACAGTCAAAAATTTCTTAAATATCAAAAATTTTTTTTTTCCAAAAAGGGGTAATGGCAAAATTAGAAAAAAAAAACAGCTTTTTTTTGAAATAACAAATTGACCCTAAGGGGGTGGTGAAAGGCAAAATAGATATTTTTGAATCGGCTCTCCTGAATAAAACTGGGAATGGGAAAGGTTCATTGTGCAATTGATTTCGAGAAACGAGTTTAGTGCGGTCATTCTGAAAAAACCAAAAAAAATTTCGATCGCACAAAATGAGCTCTACAGCACTATAAAAGTACCAAAATCAATTCTTAAAAAGTTTTGTTTTGGCCTTTCGTCTATTAACTGATTTTCATGTTTTTCCGACTTTGGTTCATCGGAATCATTAGTCTCCTCACTAGGTTAATTTCAAAATTACTCAAATTTTCGCAAAACGTAGCCGAAACAAATGAAAACTTTCTGAGGAGCCGTTTTTTCAAATTTCGACCACAAACTCAAAATATGAATTTTCAAAGGTCAAACATAAAAAAATTTCCGAAAAAAAAAATGTTGCTTCGATTTTTTCGAAAAGTAGGCTCAAAAGAAAGCTGAAAAAACCATGAAGAGAAAGTGCCTACGTCAAGCCAAAATTTGAAAGTTTTATGATGGGTCAAATTGAAACCGATACGTATTTTGTACTTAATTTTGAACAAAATACTCCAGAAAAAAATCGAAAAAAACTCAAAAATTTGAAAATTTTTCTTTGTTTTATTTGGGTTGTTTGGTGCTTTTAAAAACATAAACGATGATTTGGTGCATTTTTTATGACAGTATTACCTGCAAAAAAATGTAGGAACACCATACCCTTGAAGACTCTTCAAGGGCGAATTAAATTTCCAGCTAAACACTACGAAATATATTTTTTGGTCATTTTCGAAAAATTTTCCGGATAAAAAAGTGCTTCATCAAAATATTCGTCTTGGACGTTAGCCACTTTCTCGTCTGTGTTTTCACTGGCTTTCTTTTGCGCCTAATCGAAAAAAATAAAGCCCTTTTTTTTTGGAAAATGAACCAAAAAATCATATTTCGAGTTTAAGCTGGAAATTTCAAATTTTGCCCTTCGAGAGTCTTAAGATATTGAAAATAAAGATTAATTGGAAAAAAAATCATGAAAAATTTCGGTTATAGAACGAAGCCAAACATAAACTGTTTTAAAGAAATTGATTTTGGCAATTTTCTAGTGCCATGTAGAGCTCATTTGTGCGATCGAATCTTTTTTTGTTTTTTTAAGAATGACGCCACTAAACTCTTTTCTTGAAATCAATCGCAAAATGAACCTTTTCTCATTCTCAGTTCGTTTCCGGAGAGCCGATTCATAAATATCTAATTGCCTTCCCACCCCTTAAATTGCGTTTTGATATAAAGGATCCTGGCTATTTAAACAAATGGCGCCTATTACGTACAATTCTTATTGTGAATTTCTCAACAACCATAATTTTTAAAGATTCAGTGCCGAATGGCACTTATCGAAGTGCACAGTGTTGAAAATTTCATTCACAGTATTCAAAAATGATAACGCGCGAACCTACCGATAGTTGACATAGAACGGGCGCCTTTAATAGATCCACATTTAATATGTGATTGCAATGATTTTTATGGAGATTTCAAAAACCACGAATAATAAAATTTGGACTTGATTTGAGGAAAATTTTCAATACTTTTCTTGAAAAGTCGATAAAATATAAAAAAAATATTTATGATTTTCAACAGAGTCAGAAAATATGTAGGAATCCTGAAAAAGTTAAAGTGGCTTTTTTATTTCTTGTTTTTACAACAGATTTCAGTTTATTAAAACAAAAAAAAATTTGGACAAAAAATGCGGAAATTTCAAATGCTTTGATTTTTTTTAAAATTTTACGATTTCAAAGATGGAAACCGGACTCAAATCTATCCTAAAATGGATAAAAATATTTAAGAAGCTAAAAGATATTTAAAATCGGTTCAGCTAACTATAATAAGCATGAAAAAATATACTGACTTACTATTTTCGTAAAGTTATAATTGACTCCGGATGGCGGGTTTATGCACCCCCTAAACCTATCCCTCATATTTTTACATCATGTAACTAAATTAACAAATGTAATGTTTTGCTCGTATGCCTGCATAGGTAGGGGTGCGCAGCGGAAACCCTACAGACTGAAACTAACTCCTGAATAAAGAATTTATTTGCTATCGGGGGTTAAATCGCCACCGAAAAAAGACGATCCGAGCAAGAAAGTTTTTTTTGGGCCATCTAGTGGTCAGAAAGTGAGTTTTCAAAACCCTCATTTTCAGCACTAATTTTCGTTTTTGAGCATAATCAGCTCATTTTTTTAGTTGTCTTCTTGCAAGGATCGTACTCACATAAAGTAATTTTGCTATTTCTTGAAAAATTTTTTTTTTGACAAAATAAAATGTCGAAAATTCGGAAGAAATTTTGGTCATTTGACAAAAAAATGCGTAGGGCGATCACTTCATAAGCCTGAAAATTTTGGCCAATACTTATGAATACTTAATTTTATTTATCATTTTAAGCAGAATTCACAAAGCTTTCAAGTGCGCAATAGTGAGAACCATGTCGGAGACTGCGGAAAAATGCAAATGCCGATTTAAACTTTTGAACCGTCATTTCCTCTGGCCAAAATGCCAAAAAAACTAAAAAAAAATATTTCATTTTATTTCGTCGTAGTCTTTTCTTTTGTCAGATATTTTTTTCGTTTTGGCTTCATTATTCATTTAAAAAATTTAAAGAAATTGACCGCTGCGCACCCTATGCAATAGGCCATACCAGTAGATGCTCAAAGTAAGGGCTCGGAAACATAAACAAATGTCAAACTTTTAAACAACTAGAAAAATACTAATAATAGCTGAATTACCAAAACTCCTGTTACCCTAATCGTTTAAAATCTACATTTGTACTCCACTATTTACCAGAAATACAAAACTGCTTCGAACTTTGAGACTGACCGATTTGGTAGATCTATCCTCAATTGAAAGAATAAATTTATCAGAAATTTTTTGGCTGACCCTCGTGACCACCACGCGGCAGTTCTTGGACGCCTAATCAAATTTCAAAGTACGCGACTCCTCCTAGAGCTCGCATCTCATTCCACTCAAACTGGCCATGAACCACAAAACCAATAATGCTCGTTTATTGGCAGAAGCATAATTTTGAATTTTGGAAACTAGTTTCTAGAACTGACAAAACCGCCAAATTTCATGTTTCTCGCTCTTCAAAGTACTACTCCCCGAGGTCAAATTCCAGAAGTGCGTAATAAATTTAGAAAAAACGGAGAAATATGTTTGGGTCTTTTGGGCGAGAGTTTTTTGTTCATCTAGAAAACGGCATTTAAGTAAAATCCAGAAGTGAAAACTCGGAAAATAAAAGTCGTATCGATGTAGTCGAAAGTACCACCAAATAAAACCTTTAGTGATGCCGAGTAACTCACGGTCAAAGTTACTACAAGCAGTCATATCTCCGAATACTTTAGTAACCAGGGCCCCTGGTCCAGGGTCGGCCACAAAGAAATGCGGAAACAAGTTTGAAGAAGGCCCTGAGGAACTAACAGTATAATTTATTCTAGAAACAGTTACCATCATGGATACTCCACAATGCATGTCATGGTTGATTTAACAAGAAAAATTAAACATTTAAAAAAATCATAAGAAACCACCTGAGAGAAGAAAAAATTCAATACTTTTTGTCTAAGACCTAAATTCATCATCGCGTTGATTTTAATGCGAAGCAAATAATTTACAAAAATTAACAAAATAAACGCCTGATATCTGTATTAACCTTGCTATCCGTAGCCGAAAAAATTTGCAACTATATAACTTGGAAAGGGGGGCGCTATTCGCTCTGGCTTGATATCGCCGAAAGAAAAGTACACAGTTTCACGAATTTTGGCTAAATACCTGCCAGTGCCAATATCGCCGAAACTGCGTAGGCGTGAAGGTTTCTTGACAAATTACTACGACTGCGTCATCAATGACGTAATTATCAAGATTGAATTTCAAATTTATTTTCTTTCAAATTTTTATATGAAAGTAAGTAATTCTACACATTAGTTCAATTAAACTTTTTAAAAATTAAAAATTTTTTTAAATTAGAGTCATTCTAAAGTTTAGAATCTAAAGCCCACGACGTTTCCATTTTTTGAAGGAAAATTTCTTATTTTTGTCCTCATATCGCCGAAAGTGCCATATATTTATATAGCCCCATGTAGGTTAACAAGCTTACATTTTCTAAAGGTTTAATTGGATAAGGAATTTATTTACATTAAGGAAATTGTGACAGTTAAAGTTTGTCAGTCGTTGTTGATAACAAATGCGAAAAAGCGGAAATCCTTCGACACAAATTTTTTACGCTATGATTTTTTTTGTACATGCAGTTTGAACCGACTCTGCGAAAAAGCCACTCTCATAAGATATTCATGGAAGCGTTATCTTTGTTACACAGCACAGTCATATCATAAATTTAAATTTTTTGTTTTTAAATTACGCCGTTGAGGTTTGATNACTTACTCCTAAAATATATTCATTTTTCAAAGTTATCCATCCGAAAGCCCTTTAAAAGGTCGCCTCGACCACCTCCTTAATATAAATTCACGACGCCCAAAAACGATTCAACCACAAAAAAAATTGGAAAAAATTTACGATATCTACAAAAATTTTCCACTCGATCAACAGATTACCAGTGCGATTACTTCTGCATACGAAATTGGTACTCCAGATAAATTGCAAATGCAATATTCATTCCTGGAAAATTCCGTTATCTCCGACTCAGATACCGATTCTGAGTGAACTTTTTATTTCTCACTAATTCTTAAGAATAAATTTATTTGTAAATAATTTGCAATTTTAAACTATTTCAATCTTTGAACCCCCGCAATAAATCGTGGCCTCTCACCTTAGCGCCACCATTTTATTTTCGACGAATCAAATTGAAGCCAATCACGGCTGCCTGCTTGGACAGTTATACGGTACCCGTCAAATTCAGCACAGAAACTAAAAGTGGTCCGAAAATAAATAAAATCTGAGTTGGGTAATTTTTGCCGTTCCTACCTAAGCCTAGATTAAAATTTTTATAATTAATTCAAGTTGTTAAAAGTCATTTAAACCGGAATGAGTTTGAAATAATTAAACAGTCATGAAATAGAAAGATTAGTTATCTTCTTTCCCTTATTAAATTTGGCTCCGTTAGAAAGGTAAATTTATGCCATGGATAAATATTTTGAAATTTCTATCATCATAATTTTAACAAGATCAACGATACATTTGTTAACTAATATGGACCTAATTAAAGGCTGTTAAAAAATCTGGCAAAAATATTTAGACAGCGACTCAGTTTCACCTCATGCTGGAGAAAATATATTGAATAAATAATATTTTGGTGACTAATAACTTACTTATATTTATGACGTTCAGGGCTATCTATAGGTTCGTCCTTGTCCCCATGCCCAGCAGATATTTTTTGGATGTCCTAGGAAAATCTGTTATTCCAAAATTTAAAAAATCCAAAAAAATGCTACATAGGTCACGATATGCGGATGACGTCCTTTGCATATATATGCGAGAAAAAATCTACAAATAAAATTTTCACAAAATTGAACAGTTTTGGCCAAAGATTGTTTTTCAAGATAAAAATGGAAACTAATTAATTAAATCTTGTTAAGAAAGAAGTAGGGGCTTTTGTAAAAACTCGTACTACTTTCTCAACAATTTAGTCCTTAAAATACTGATGATGCAATAAAGCGAAACGTCTATTATCTTTTTATTTTATAATGTTAATTTTTATCAAAAATTCGAAAGTAAAATTTCCCAAAATTTTCATAAATGGCCTGGATACAGTTTACACAAATTAGCAACATAAAATCCCCCCATTAAAATATAAACATAACATCCTCACACAACTTCATCGAACGCGAGATTGCTGTTCTCACACAGAACAATTCGAAAAAAGTCTAGATGACCTACGAATTATATTCTCTAGGAAAAGTTAACACATCGTGGCTCAGTCGAGCAAAAAATAAAAAATATTTAACAAATGATAAAAACCTGCCTCGGGAAGAAGTATTCATACTTCCTGTTTAGAATAGATTATAATTAACACGCGTTGAGGACTACGCCAAACAAATTATTAGGAAATTAAAAACATACACTCTAGATATTAATATAAATCTGTTATCGTAGCATGAAAAAATATCTCAGTTATAACTCGTTACACTTTTAAATTAACGGAGGTGGGCATAAGTCCAGCAGATGGTAAACTTTTTTTCAAAGCAATAATGAAAGAAAAAAAATGTGGAAATTGGATTTTTTTCATTTTTTATATTCAACAAAAAGTGTTCAAATCTTTAAAAAACCGTTCACATTTTTATTTTCTAAACATGACTGCATCAATTTCCAACTTAACCCGACTGGAATTTTTTGAAATACAATATTAATAAACTTCAGACATTGTTGGTTGTACTCCGCTAATAAGTTTTCTACTTACTCTGCACAGTCAAAAATTTCTTAAATATCAAAATTTTTTTCCAAAAGGGGTAAAATTGGCAAAAATTAGAAGAAAAACAGCTTTTTTTTGAAATAAAAATTGACCCTAAGGGGGTGGTGAAAGCAAATTAAATATTTTTGAATCGGCTCTCCTGAATAAACTGGGAATGGGAAAGGTTCATTGTGCAATTGATTTCGAGAAACGAGTTTAGTGGGTCATTCTGAGAAAACCCAAAAAAAATTTCGATCGCACAAATGAGCTCTACAGGCACTATAAAAGTACCAAAATCAATTCTTAAAAAGTTTTGTTTGGCTTCGTCTATTAACTGATTTTCATGTTTTTTTTCAATAATCTTTCATTTTTATTATCTTAAGGGTATGGTGGTTCCTAATTTGACATATTCTCGATGAAATTTTAGCCAAACAAGGCTTCAAGGATATAATTCAGTGCTATATTTTTCATAGAATATGCGATAAACCACCGTTTTTTCGACTTTGTTCATCGGAAAATCTATCTCCTCCTAGGTTTAATTTCAAAATTCACTCAAATTTTCGCAAACGGTAGCTCGAAACAAATAGAAACTTCTGAGGAGCCGTTTTTTTCAATTTCGACCACAAACTCAAAATATGAATTTTTCAAGGTCACATAAAAAAATTTCCGAAAAAAAATGTGCTTCGATTTTTTCGAAAGTAGGCTCAAAAGAAAGCTGAAAAACCACTGAAGAGAAAGTTGGCTTACGTCAAGCCAAAATTTTGAAGTTTTAGTGGTCAAATTGAAACATACGTTATTTTGTACTTAATTTTGAACAAAATACTCAGAAAAAAATCGAAAAAACTCAAAAATTTCGAAA
>SCLH01001104.1:647-12645 GCA_004367855.1 Oikopleura vanhoeffeni | reverse complement strand
CCCACATCCTTAAAACCGACATTTCATACAAACTAATTTTGGAATGTAAGATGAAAAGTGACTTTTTAAAACGACTCATTCGATCTTGTTTTATAAAGCTCATACTGATCACTAATATCTGACCATTTTCCAGTTGTTTATTCTCAAAAACTTATAATTAATTTTTATAAGCTCAAAATATTTTGCTGAGAAAAATGGGTCAAAGGCTAAAAATTTGGGTCACAAGCAAAATGGCGAAAAATCAAAATGGAGAAACTTTGAAGCAAAATGGCGAAAAATTGTTGTCCTATTAAAATTCTGAAAAATTTAATAACGCAAGTTCACCTCATCTAATGATTCAGATTGCACTTTTTTCTTTAATTTTTACTCTGCAAATTCTACTTGAATGTTGATAAAAATGACCAAAAAAGCAAAATGTCGAATTTTACATTTTACTTTTTCGCCATTTTGCTTGTGACCCAAAATTTGATCGTAAAATGTGAAGAAGTGAAATGTAAAAAAATAAAAATGCTAAAATTGATCGTGCAATTATTTCCAAACGCATATTAGTTAGCTGACACTGCATTAAATGATATTCTTTATCATATGAGATCATATATTCTCAAAATACTGACATTTGTTAAAAATTACGATGCAAATTTCAGCTCTTTAATTTTCACCTTTTCTACATTTTCCCATTGATTTGAAAAAAATAGTCCGATTCGGACCAATTGTTTTCTGTTGTTTTCTTAATATATGTTTGGTGATTTTGAATTATCTGAGAACTAAAGGGTTTACAAAATAAGACTAATCTTAAACTATAAACTTTACATATGATCTAGAATAAATCAATCTAAAAATACAAATTTTTATACCAAAAAATCCCCATATTTTAAATTAAAAACTCAAATAATAAAATCTTGAGTAAAATACAAAAACGAATTCTTTGCAAAAACAATAAGTTACTTTGAAAAAAATACACGAAAATGTTTTTTTAAGTTTCCAGGTTTAAAACCCTAAAATCAAAACCCTACAAAAAACACTCTTGAGTACATAAGTTTCAAAATTTCACGTTAGAAATTTTACTAAAGAGGAAAAGTTCTGCACAAATTTTCTCCAAAATCAACTTTGACAAAAATACTTAAAAACTTATATTTTTTTCTGCCGGTAGGTGTCCCACGCACGACGTTTGTATAATATATGAGTGTAGTGTACTAGCTGCTGATGTTTATCTGAAATAAAGGCCAAAGTTGGGCCTATACAGTTTATTTCATTTTATGGTAGCCTTGGTTAAAAAATAAATAATCTTAATAATTTATAATGAATTGAATTGAAAAAATAATCTTTATTTTTTATCATGAATTGAATTCAGTAAATAATTTCAAGTTAAATATAAATTTAAGCTATAAAAATCATTTTAACCCCCTCACACCCAAAACCATTGAAATTCCCCGCACACCCAAAACGCCATTCGGGGACGCCACTTTGCGCGGTTATTGCGGAGATAATAAAGGCGATAGGATAATAAAGGCGATAGGATATTCATTAATTTTTATGTATCGAGATCAAGGATAGACTTAAATTGGAGGTTTATAATTTTTTTAAAATTTTAATTCTGTGTGCTCGATAAATGCAAGACAAAATATAGATTTAGTTTCAGGTACTTCATCGGAAAACCATACATTTTTTAAACTCACATATGAATTACAAAATTAAATAGAACACTGACTATTGAAATATGGCCCTTGATTTTAAATAGCTCATCTCAATCGTCGTGAAAACAGCGAGTTTTCGTATTCTTTGCGCCAAAGAATGCACGGCCACGAAAATCAGAAACAAATGAATAAAAATAGTTTCGACTTGAACTTTGAAAGCTTATTATCGGTTGAGTTGGCGAAAAAAGTGAAAATTATTCAAATTTAATCGAGATCAAAGGGTCGGGACATACATTTTAAAACGTTTAATTTTTTCAAAAAGTTAATTGATTCTTTGATCTGATATAAGGCCATAAAAAATGACTTAGGTTTTTTCCAAAAACTGAATTTTTTCCGGAGTTGATATGCAAATTATAATAAAGAATAACTCAAGACCCTGGCTTTCTAATAGTTCTCTGATTTGAAATATCTCTATCCATCAGTCTAAAACAATATAGTTTTTTTTCTGTGGCCACAAAAAAACATTACGAAAATTTTGTTCAAAACCTATGTTTTGAGGATAAAAATAATTTATTTGATCAATATGGTCATGGCACTAAAAGAGGACAAACTCTCGCCCGCGTGGCTTGATTACTCGCCCATGCTATCGAGTTAATCAAGCTTTCAAGCTGTGCCTCTTTGTCGTTCGCATCGAATTTCTAACTAAACGTCGAACTGATTATTTCAAAAAAGTTATTCGCGTAATTGATGTGTTTTTAATTTTTGAGTTTTAGAGAATCATTGAAAAATAATAAAATCTCAAATAAAAAGCCAGAGAAAAAAATAAAAGTACCAGGAGTAGCCTTAGTAATTCCTAAACATATAAGTCTCCTCAGATTTTTATTTTATGTTCGTATTCCACGCTAGTTATTTTTTTACGAAATCAGTCGAAATCCTAAAAAAAATAGAAACATTATCTTTTGAACTCTAGTTCGTATCAAATTTTTCAAACGTTACTCGAAATAGCAATTGCAAAACTCTATGACACATTCTGAATTAAAAGTCTGTGGATTATTATTTTCTATCTTTTTTGAGGATTTAAAAAATCTTGCGTCCCCGAATGGCGTTGTGGGTGTTAGAATAATTCAAATTTATCGGCCAAATGATCGAAACGTGAGCTTTATCAGCTGAAAAAACCTTATTTTCTGTCTTAAAATGAAGGTTATAAAACCAGAGTGTCTAATAAAATTATATAAATCTAATTTTTATTAATTAATCGAATTAAATCTTGTTATTTAAAATTGTAATATATAGATTGTTTTGAAAAATTTAATAAAAAAGGTCCAAAAGAATATGAATCTTAATTTGTATATGTTAATTCGTTATCGAAACTATCGTAATGTAAGTGGTCATAATTAGCGGTTACAAGCGGTTAATCACCTGTTAATGGACGAACCAGATATTCGGTGAAAATTTCAAAATGTGGAAAATGATCGTCTTTGATCACAAAACCACATTTGAACTTTAAATGGCATTTATAATTTTTTTTATTTTATAGAATATTTGAAAGTTTATTAAATTATTAACTACTATTTTGTGATCAAAGATGATCATTTGGAAATTTTCACTGGACATCTGGTTCTTTCATTAACAGGTGATCAACCGCTGGAAACCGCTAATTATGACGAAAAAACATATAAAAACAATAATACCCGATGTCTTTTAGCTTTTGGGGTGTTCCCTGAGGAGATTCACGCTTAACCAATCAGAGCGCGACTTGATTAGTTAATTTAAGGGGGGTTTTAATCTCCCTGGAGAAAACCCCAAAAGCTAAAACACATTCGGTATATAAATTTTTTAAAAAAAGTATAAATTTTTATTTAAATTAATCAAGATTTAATTCATAAATAAATAAAATAGATTTATATAATTTTATAACACATTTGGTTATTATCACCTAAATTTTTGACGGCAAAAATTATTGTTGTTTTATTTGATGAAGATCACTTTTTTTATTCTTTGCCGATAAATGTGAATTACTTAAAATTATTTTTATAGTTTTAAGTTATATTTAGCTTGAAATTATTTACTCAATTTAATTCATGATGCAAAATAAGGATTATTTTATCAAGTCAATTCAATTCATTATAAATGTTTTTTTAACAAGGTTATCTTATAATATATCCTCAATAAACCTGACTAAAACAAAATCATCTAGGTACGAGTGCGTATGTAGCATTGTCTAAATAAACGAAGAAAAGGGGAGCGAGGGTGTAGTACTGAGCGAGAATGAAGTGCAGTCACGATTTGGGGCGGTGTGATTGGACAATGCTACATACGCACTAGTACCTAGATGGTTTTGTTTTAGTCAGGTTCTTTGAGGATATACAGTATATGCCTAACTTTGGCCTTTATTTCAGCTATACATCAGCAACTAGTACACCAGACTAGGGTGTTACAGGTTTTTCAGCATTGGAATTAAAAATCCAAGAAGGTCGAGAATAACCTGTAACAGCCTACACCATGGTGCACCAGACTCATATTATACAAACTTCGTGCGCGGGACACCTACCGGCAGAAAAAAAATAAAGTTAATGTAGTAGCTAACCGAATTGTTAACAGTCAGGGAACTTTTTTTTAAAAGACCAACTTTGGCTCTTGCCACATTTTCATTTAAAACTTTCGAAATAATATCAGTAACCGTTCCGTCCTCATGAGTCATGAAGGACTAATTCAGAGAGCTTATTTTACAAAATAAACCAAGAAAAAATACCGAAATAAAAAAATCTCGACAAAATAGTACCTCAACCTGTTGTGGGGGCTATTGTTGTAGAGATTATTGTTGGAGGGGTCCCTGTGGTCTCCTCGTACCAGACAAAATCGGGCTGTTCAACAGGGATATCGAAATGTTGATTTTCGTATTGTCCATAATTTTCCATTTTTTTTTCATTTTCTCCTTCAAATCCTTCGTCACGATTGTATGCACCGTACGAGGTATCGTAGTGATTATCAGATGGCACAAAAAGATCTGGGTCAAAATCTAAATTTCCAGTAGCTTGAGATGATAAAAATTTATGGTTCACAGAAGATCCCCATTCTTCAACGGTTAAAAATGCATTTTTTGTAAACATGCAATCCGTATTGTCTCCACCACAGCATTGATGGCAAACAGAATATTCATGACGATATGGATCACATTCAGGACTAAAAAATTATCTGATGAAAAAAAAAATTAGCAGTTTAAAATATATTTTGTCCTAAAATTAAAATCCGGAAATTGAGTCATAAATTATGGCCCATAATATGTGAAATTTAGAATATTTATTTGACAAGAAAAATATTCATGTCAGATTGATTATAAAAATACGAGAGAAAATCAAAAAAGTTTCATTCAATAAATAAGTAATGATGTAAAAAAAATTTCCGTTCAGTTTTTATATGGAAAACTAATTGCTTAGCGTGGATCTTTTGTATTCAAGTTTATGAATTTTGATTATACAACAGAGGTCTGCCTACTATTGATGCAGAGCCTGAAACCTCCAAATTTTCATTAGCGGACCAAAACTCACTTTTGTTTCAAATGTTAGTAATTTTTTAGCAGATTTTGGTGTTTTTTTTCTGATGTCATTTTTTTGATGTCGAAAAAACGCAAAATTAAATCATAAGGATACTATAATATATTTTTATAATATCATAATATATTTTTGTACACAAAGTAAAATTAGAGTTTAAAACATACCGAAAAAAACTGGCTCTAAACAGCATCAAAGTAACTATCAAAAATCGGTTATGAGTAAACGCTCTTGAAAAAGCGGTATTTTCACTGCGCTGCATCATTCTCTATACTCTTGCTCAACCAAAGAACTCTTTTCTTTCACGATATGCCAACATAAAGGAAATTTTTTTGGAAACGGATCCCCAGAAGAAATACTGGATGAAAAATTTGCACACCTTTTTATTGCTCGCCCAAAAAAACCTGAACAGCCTGAGATTCTATGACTTTTCCATAAATTATACAAGTCATAAAATAGAATACTATTTAGAACCCTAGTAAACCATATTAACACATTTATAACCCAAATTCCACGTCCGGTTTGCTATAAAAGCATGGATGTAAACTAATTTTAGCAAAGATGGCAACTGTCACTACCAAAGAAATTCATGTTTTCTTGTTATTAAATTCACAATGTACTTGCAATAGCTCCTATGTAGGTAGAACCAAAAAAAGACTCCATGTTCGTATGGAACAACATAGAACTTTTTCTTTATGCCAAAAACATATTATCATATTAATCGATGCCCTGTGTATATGTTAAAAAACTTCGAGAATTTGAAACACTTCACTTTACTGCCAAATCTACTACATAACTTACAAAAAAGGAAAATGGTAGCGTGACAAAATATTTTCATCATGGCCATTTTGAAATACTTCAAAAAACTTTCGGTCTTTTTCTGATCTTGGCAAACAGCAGAAGCCTTCTATATCAGAATGCATTTAAACCTTTCCTAAATGAACAGAAGAAGCACGATTAGTTTTTCGCTATTTGAAGTGTGGCATCAAAAATCTATACTCATAAGCCTAACACTTAATTCTGCAAGAATTTTTATAATCTCTACGATTTGTATTTTTCCAGACTTCGAAACTTTTGGATTTCTTGTAAACATTAGCCTGAAGATTGCGAAAGCGATACGTAGCAATAATAAATCTTATAAATACATAATATATAATATATATCATAATATAATATATATACACAATACTATATACATGAGAACATTATGATATATGATTATTGATATATGTACAGTACATATTTTTACAATGAACATTAAAAAAACATTGAAACTCAGTCGAATTGAACGATTCTGAAATAATTCAATTACAACTTATAAGAATTGGGCTAAGACTTTGAAATTTTGATAAAAATTCGGAGTTTTTTTTTAATTTTACGTATTTAACAGTTTTTAGTATCATAAAAATTGATTATTGCTAATTTTTAACCTGACCTTGGACAACCTACTCATGAATTATAGCAAAGGTCCTGTAGTGAAATATACCGACCTTTCACACTATTTCAAAGAGTTGCGCATAGTCACACTATGCCATAGTGTGAAAGCGGAATATGAGTTATTAAATTTTGAGGTAACAAGGTTTACTCATCAAAAAGTTAATACAAAATTTTATTTGTGATAAAATTTGAAAAAAAACTTACTAAGTTTGATTTTTGAAGTTTTGATCCCAATTGTTCATGCATGCCAGAGGCTGCTTACATCCTGTTTTCACTTGATATACATAACCATCTCTTTTTCTTTCTTCAATTTCGCAGTAATTTTGACCATATTTGCAGTATTCAAAATGACCCTTGTTAAAGATGCAAGAAGGGTTTATTGTTTTTCATGTTTAAATTTCAACAACAAAAATAGCCATGTTTCATATATCTCTTTATCACACTTTTGTAAATATACCGGCCCTATTACTTAAAAACACACTACGTTTTCTAATCAAGGCCGGGATATTTACAAAAGTGTGATGAAGGGATATGATATAATTTATATCTCTCAAAGGAGCATTTTGAATTTTTGGGAAAATCGAGACTTTTTGATCAATTTAAATTTGTCTCAAAAGCAGAATTGCGAAAACAATTTCAAAACTTACTTTTTTATATTATTCATAGATTATATCGAAATATTATGGTATTCAAAATATCAGAAAGAGTACAAAATAAAAGATAATTTCATTTTTCAAATTCAAAATTCTAGACCCAAAAAAAGCTAATTTAATTACTAATTTAAATTAATGTACTATTAAGGTACAAATTAATGTACTATTAAGGTACAAGTTTTTTCACAAAAACTGATTGAAAAATTCTGACTTTATTTAATTTCGTTTTTTCAAAAAACTTTCTCTATTTAAATTTGAATTTAACCACAAAATTAAGCAATTTTAATCTCCAATGATGTTTTCTCAGCAAAAGTTTAGGAATGTGAAAGGGATTGTGGGTCCTTTCAGCAATGTGCGAGGCGAAAAATAAGTTAGCATGTTATTTTTTCTATTTTATTTTGAAGTTCGTGACTTTGAAATGTATAAAAAAGATTGATTCCTCGAGAATTTTTAGAAACCAACCGGTAAATGGGAAGAACTTTATTTCTTGTTTTTCTCTCCAGTGTTGAATAGCGTCATATCCACATATCAGAAAATCACATATAGCCGGTATTATTTGCCAGAAAAAATTCTCTGAAATTGTATCTACGATTTTTTTAAAATTGATCTTAATTGCACTAAAAAAATTCTAGGAAATTACAGGGAAATTATGATTAAAAACTAAACTTATACCTTGTATATATAATATAACTTATTTTATATCATATAAATTCGAATTTTGTTTACAAAACTGTGTATAACTCAACGACACGATATTTTCATACAAGAGTTTTTAGTTTTTCATTAAATCTATTCTCTATTTTTCAAGTTTTAACCAATTCACTCAGAAGCGCACCGACGTTTAATCGCAAAATATTCGTTAGTATATTTCTTATCATGCGTGATAAGGGCCAATCTCTTGAAAGCTCAGATTTAAAATCTAGCAGCAGACGGCCGTAATTCTCCAACGCTAGAAGACCCTCTGAGTGGCAGGTATACTTTATTTAAAGGCGGATGGCATAAACTCGGGCGTCCTGGAGTCAATTTAACTTACGAAAACTAGCTATTAAGTCATTATATTTTTTTCCCATGTTTTCTATTATAGTTTAGCTGAACGGATTAATAATTATATGTTTCAGCTTCAAATAAAAAATTAATTTTTAATCCATTTTAGAAGGACTTTGAGTTCGGGTTTACATCTTTGAATAGTAAAAATTTGAAAATAAAAATTGAGCATTGATCAAAATTTTTCCGCATTTTTTGTCTCAAATTTTTTTGTTTTTAATTCTGAAATCTGTGGTAAAAACCAAAAATAGCACTCACTTTTTTCATCGGATCCTACATATTTTCTGACAGCTGTTTTTTGGAAATATCATAAAATTTGTTATTTTCATTTTTTATTGCTTTTTTAGAAAAATTATGAACAAATTTTCCCCCAAATCAAGTCCAAAATTTTTTTATTGTCGTGGTTTTTTTGAACTCTTCATTAAAATATTAGCACCCAAGAGCACAGCCCAGAGTCATATATATAAATTGTTCTAGTATCTAGTTAATTGCGCTTATGTCAACTAATCGGTTTAGGTTCGGCGCTCGTTTTACATTTTTGCGAAACTGTTGTGATGAAATTTAATACACTTTGACTGCTGGCACTGGATAAGTTGCCATTTCTTGCACTAAATGGCGGTTTAACATTTATACTGGTTTGTGAAAAAATTCCGAATTGAAAATGTGGGGTCTGTAATAGGCGGCCATTTTTGGTTAATCAGTCAGCGACATTTTTTAATATCATAAACGCAATTTTAACATTCAATTTCTTATCTTCAAAAAAAACTGTTTTTTTTCTACTTTTTTCCAATTTTTACCCCTATTATTTCATGAAAAAAAAACTTTGATGATTTCTAAGAAATTTTCGGACTGTGCAGATAGTAATTTAGGACAACTAATTTAGTTGAGTTACACCCGACAATGTCTTGAAATTTAAAAATATCGTCTTTTAAAAATTCTTTAGTCGGGGTTAAGTTGGAAATTGTGCCACATGTGAAAAGTGGTTTTGTATTTTTACCTATGTAGTTATGTTTAGAAAATAAAATTTAAACGTTTGTGAAGATCATGAAACTTTTATTGAACGATAACAAAATAAAAAAATAAATTTCGCACATTTTTTTCTTTCTATTACGTACCAGCATCAATATTTCATAGCTATTTTTTTCACTGAAATTTACAATTTTGGAATTGTTATGCATTATCGAATCATGAATTAAAGGATATTATAATATTCATGACTTAATCATATGTTTTATTTTTTACTTATTATCAATAAAAATTTATCGAGCTCTCGTATTGGCTTATTATTTTATATCCCGGTAGTGGCCGTTACAATCTTTCTGGACCCGTTAGTGTCTATTCGAGCCATCCTTGGTGGCTCGTTGCGTTCCTTAAATCAAAGCTATATATCCATAAGATTCATTATCAAACATATTTTCTTTTCAATGCACTAATTTTATATTTTAAGATATCACTACAGTCCATAATGAATATAAATTTTTAAAATTTAAATTTATAAAAGTTATCAAATGTCGAATCAGTAAATTTAAAATCCTGCTCATTTTTCGCCGATTCTACAAACAAGTGCTTATAAATAACACAAATTTAGGGGTTAATTTGACATCTTTAAAATTATAAAAAATATTAAACAGTCGCCAATTTGGGTATTTGCCATCTTGCCAAAAAATTTAATGGTTTTTACCAAAATTCTCATGCTAAAATTGAGGCTAAATTTTTTTGGATAATTATTTCTCTCTTTTTTCTTCAGCCTATGCGTATTTCTTCTATAATTATTTATTAGTTGGAAGTTTATGACTTCTAGAAATGCCTCTATTTAAACCGGAGGCCATACTGTTAATGCAATAAAAGTTCTTTTAAAATTTCGAGTTACGATTCTTTTACCTCCTCACCACCCAGAAACGAGAACTTCGCCTCACACCCAAAAGCCTATCTAAAGGCAATAATTTGAAGCGCTTCATATCAACTGGGAACAACTGGCGAAAGATTATCAATTTCAACTTATTTGTTTCACTGATTGAGATCAAGGTTAAAATTAAGTGAACAACACGTAACTTTTCATATCGAAAGGCTTTGGTCTTAAACTAGATTAACTCTGAGAAAAAGGAGGAGGTTCACTCCACCTCTGTATCTTGCGAAACCGGTACATTTTAGATATGAGACATATAAGTTACAAATTTCAGGCGTAAACACTTTAGCTCTTAAAAGCTGGTCTCAAATTTGACATGTATAATATTTTGATCGCTTACAAAAACACATTATCATGATTGCTCGCGTTCACCATAAATATATGCTAGTAAAATGTGAAAAATATTTGCCTAATCCAGGCTGACAAACTCAAAATCGTAGTATTTCACCTATGTTCCTATATTAGATCGATTTTGTTCCTTTGTGGCTCTATTTGAGTTCAATTGTCGGTTCAATTTTTTTCGAAAATACTTTTTTGAAATATTTTTTTTTCATTTATTTTGAGTTTCATAAAAGAATCACTTCGTCGTGAAATAATTAATTCTTCGTATAGAGACTTGCAGATAAAATACTTTTATATCAAAAACGAATTCTCAAATACCTTTCCTAATAAACTGCTCTCCTCAGGACATTTCGATATTATGTATCGTTTTCACACAATATAATTTTTTAAGAAATTTTTGACGATAAATCCTAAACAAAAAGAAGGAGAAATAACTTTCTGAACTGGCTCATCGTATAAAATTTTGAACCAATATTTGGATAAATACAATGCAAATTTTCATGACATATTTGAAGTTTTAGGTCTGTGACGATGCGACTGTATATTTCTGCGTCCCGTTTTGCTCCCGAAATTTTTTTTGTCCTTTAGATAGTCAAAGGGTTTGTAGGGGAGGTTAAGGGGGTCTTCGACGTAGTTGAAGTACTTTTGAATTAACAAACATACGTTACAGTAATTTGAAAAAGCTAATTAACATTACGTCAAACAAATTCCAGGTTACATCTCTCGAACGTTTTTTAAGACTTTTTTCCGCCAAAGTCCAAAATAAATCACGTGCGACCGAAATATCCAAAAATACAAGGTTGGAATATGTCATAAATTAATCGCCCTTATTTCCTCGAAAAATTAAGATCAAACCGTGCACGTGTCAGTCATCATTTTTGCGCGCGCGCACAAACTTTTGCATAGCAAATCTAGATTATTAAGAGGTTCTTCGATTATTTAAATAATTTTTACTCCAATTCAATATAAACTACTTTATATTTATGTTAATGATAATCTAAATTGGTGTAGTCTAATTGACCCCAGAAAATTTTTCCGAAAGCCTGTAAATTTGGTATTCGCGAAAAAAGAACCCAATATTCCAAAAATATTGCAAACTTCTAATTTATGGTTTAACTTTNATTTTTACCCTTTTTCATGGAAAAAAAACTTTGATGTTTAAGAAATTTTCGACTGTGCAGAGTAATTAGGAAACTAATTAGTTGAGTACACCCGACAATGTCTGAAATTTAAAAATATCGTCTTTAAAAAATTCTTTAGTCGGGTTAAGTTGGAAATTGATGCACAGTGAAAAGTGGTTTTGTGTATTTTTACCTATAGTAAGTTATGTTTAGAAAATAAAAATTTAAACGTTTGTGAGAATGAACACTTTTATTGAAGATAAAAAATAAAAAAATAAATTTCCACATTTTTTTCTTTCATATACGTACC
>SCLH01001103.1:198937-220168 GCA_004367855.1 Oikopleura vanhoeffeni | reverse complement strand
AATATCTGTCGAATAATAAAATAAATGGTCCGGAATCGAGACAAATATTTTTTTATTGAGATTATGGGTGTTAAAATATCAGTTTTTTGTGAAAAAATTTGGAAAAAGGTTGATTGGACATTTTTAATTCATTATTTCTCTTTAATATTTTCAAAAGCCTAATTATATTTAAAATTTTGGCGCCTTAATGGCTCAGCAAGTACGTTATAGATACAGTGCGCAGGGATCGGATTTTTCCGGGTCGAATTTCTGACCGGAACGCAAGGTCGGCGGATGGCCGACCGACTGCCCACCTGGAAAGTGCCGACTTCCGACGCAAAATGTTTTCTGAAAAACTCATTTTTATAGTTAGTTTAGGACTATAAATAGCATCATTTATTATTATTATATAACCGACCGACCTGGAAATTTCAGAAAAATCGACCGACCCGACATGGTAAATTTTGAAAAATCCGATCTGACAAGTGGGTGAGACGAAATGGGCAACACACGAGCTTTTGAAAAAGTGTTGCCATTGGTCTCCTTGCCATTAGTCTCACACAAAGGTGTTCGCCCATTGTGTCTATAGGTCCGATTTTTTAATTTGATCACGTTTTTTTCTGAAACTTAAGGTTAACCCGGTTCCTACTTCTTCTCTATAATGATAAATCAATTGTTTATGTTTTTAACGGCATAAACACACCACGAATGACAACCAAAATTTTTTCAAAAATTTGCGTTTTTCGATTTTTTTTCTAAGTATTTTTTCTCAAAATTATGTTCAAAAATAACGTTTGTGTCAATTTGACCACTAATTTAAAATTTCATCATGCCGTAAGCCACTTTCTCTTCAGTGTTTTTCAGCTTTTTTTGAGCCTACTTTCGAAAAATCGAAGCACTTTTTTTTCCGAAAATTTTTTTACGTGACCTGAAAAATTCATATTTTGAGATTGGGTCGAAATTCAAAAAAAAACGCTACCCAGAAGTTTTATATTGTTTTGAGTCCTTGTGCAAACTCTGATGAATTTTTGAAATATACTTCGGAGGAGATAGAATTTCGATGGAAAAGTCAAAAAAACGATGTCTATCGCATATTCTAGAAAAACTAAAGCACTTTACGCAATAACGTTTCACAGAAATTTTGTATACTAATTATGCAGGTTTGTTAAAATTAAGGTTTATTTTAAAATATAACTTCAGAGGAGATAGAATTTAATTTTGGCTTGGGTTCCCTGTTTGCTAATGTGTCTGGGAGTGTATTCATGCACAAAAGTTTTGACCATGTTTTTCGCAAGATGAAGGTAGTTTTACAACTGGCTAATCTGATAATATCCTTGAAGCCGTGTTTGGCTAATATTTCTATGGAATATGTCAATTAGGGACGGGATACGGTAGTCCGGTCCGTAATTTGACATATTCCCGGAATAAAATATTAGCCAAACACGCTTAAGGATATTTTCCGGATACCTTAACCCTTGTGACGCAAGAG
Organism: Oikopleura vanhoeffeni; assembly: GCA_004367855.1. Taxonomy (NCBI): domain Eukaryota; kingdom Metazoa; phylum Chordata; class Appendicularia; order Copelata; family Oikopleuridae; genus Oikopleura; species Oikopleura vanhoeffeni. The sequence continues at coordinate 218,700 of SCLH01001103.1, read as the reverse complement.
CCACAATTGTGGTCTAGCATACTAAAATCATTCAAAAACGGCAAAAAAAACGGGATGTAGAATCATTTTCTTTCAAACACATTATATAGAATTTTGATTCGGTTCGAAAGAATAATTGAAATTTTTTTCGAATGTTTGATTCCAGAATTACGGGTGTTGATTTACTAGGATTTTTGCCTATGTTTCACTTCCTGAAAATTATTTCAGAACAAGACTAAAATAAGTGTGAGATTAGCCAGTTTTAAGGATAGCGTTTTGTGCATGCATAACAGTTTAAATTAAAATTTATTGGCATATAGGGGCAGATATTTTTTTTTCGGAAGTGAAATTTTAAATTTTCAACTTCAAGTATCCCATGAAAAATTTAATTTTTATAAAAGTGAATTTAAGCTATCAATATGTCAACAGTTGTACTTTCATTACCATATTAACTTGAAATAATGAAAAGTATAATAATCTGCTTTTTAGGCAAAAATACATTTTAATCGAAATATGATTTTTCACTCAATTTTTGACTTATTTATAAATACTTTGATGTATGAGATATAAATCAGTCGGACAAAAGATGAGTAGGCCAGATATGTGCATCGTTTCCGACGGAAAGGTCAATTGTGAGACAACTGTGACCGTGTATCACGTGAATATGGTATACCTGCTTTTCTCACTATATTTTTAGAACTAAAATTGAAATTCTAGAATAATAAAATTTCGGATGCGAAAATATTACCTCTCAACTTCCTTGTCAGAATCAAATTCCAACTGCTTAAGCTTTCTGTAAACAACATTCAAAGTAAAGCCACATTGTGGCTCTGGTGCCTTGGCGGGAACTTTTTTTTATATTCTCACAAGGGTTAAACACAGTTTTTCGATAGTTTGTTCTGATTTATTTCAAATTTATCAAAATGGTAATATGGGTAAAAATTTCAGGGTGTTGCCCATGGTTATGGTTTGAAAAAATCAAATCTGGCGAAAAAGTGTTGCCATTGGTCTCCATGTTGCCCATTGTCACTGTTGCCCATTGGTTCACCCACTGTATAAGTTCGTATCCAGATTTCTTGACAGTTGACAAGTAATTTATTTCAGTAATTTTCTTCGAGCAATTTTTTTTCGCATTTATGTACGGCTTTTGATTATTCAGAGAATCTTGTTGAATTCTCTCAAACTGCAAAAATTAGCTCAAAAGGTTTCTAACATTACCACAGATACAGTATGTGTTGGCAATTGGCTAACAACAACGAGCTTTTAGCTGAAGTGTGTGCTCATTCCTCTGCTACCATATTGATAAAGAAGCTCAGGGGACACATCCAGCAACGAAGATTCTCGAAAAGAAACGTAAACTCTTTGAAGAGGCAGGTTTGATTTTGGGACGCTCTTGGAAGATTACGCCATTTTAGACTTTTTAGGGACCGCTCTTGGATTAGTCCTTTAGATTTTTAGGGACGCTTGGAAACATATACGGGCATTTTAGATTTTTAGGGATCGCTCTTGGGAACATCTACGCCATTTTAGATTTTTTAGGGAGCGCTCTGAAATCTACGCATTTAAGATTTTTAGGGACGCTATTGAGGACTCTAACGCCACTTTGAATTTAGCGACATTTGAAATTAAATATAAACTTTTAAATGAATATTTTGGTTAGTTTCTAATACTAGAACAAAAATATTTAAAGCAAATGTTTTCATGTTGGCTGACGAAAACATTTAACAATTTTTTACTTTCAGTTAATAGTTACTTGTGAGATATAAAAAAAGTTCCGGCCAAGGCACAGAGCAAAATTTGTGGCTCAACTTTGATGTTTGTTCGAAAAGCTTAAGGCAGTTGGAATTTAATTTGTCTGGCAGAGGAAGTTGAAGGTATATATTTTTGCATTCGACATTTATATTCTGAATTTTAATTTTGTTTACGAAAAACTAGTGAGAAAAGCAAGGTGTACATATCACGCTGATACGTCAAGTTGTCTCTACAATTTTTATCTCTGTCGAAACAGTGCCAGAATTGGCTAACGTCATAAGTTTTGTCCGTTTTGATTTATATCCTCATAAATCAAAAGTTATATTTTAATAAGTCAAAATTTTGATTGAAACTCATGGATTTTTGATGCAAATAGTTTATTTTTCCCTATAAAAGCGATATTGGCATTTTTTTCTATTATTTTCGAGGTAAATATGGTAATGAAGGTTAACTGTGGACAATGTTTGATTGGTTTAAATTCACTTTTAATAATAATAATTTTTTATGGATAACTGAGTTGGAAAATTGAGAATATTTCACTTCATAAAAAATGTTGCCCTAGATACAATAAATTTTTTTTCAAACTGTTATGCATGCACAAAAGCCTCCTAAAAATGCTATCTACAATTGATTTTGTATGTCAAGTTCGAGTATTTTTACGGAAGTGAAACATAGGCTAAATCGCTGATAAATAACTTCCGCGTAATGCGGAAACAAAAACATTCAAAAAAAATTCAATTATTTTCTTGAAAGATCTAAATTCTTTTTAATGTTTTGAAAAAGATTACTCCGATCTCAGTTTTTTTGTCTTTTTTCGCATGATTTTAAGGTCTGCTGGAGCCACAAGTGTGGTTGTGCTCACAAGGGTTAAGAATTATTATTTTTAAATATGGTCTCAGAAGGTTTATCGTAATACTGGACAATCTTTATTTTTAGAATATTATTAGATTCAAAAAAACATTCTTTTCTTCATAATTCAGTGTCTAAAAAATCGAAATGCAATCTAAGGGGTACAGAGTACTGGCAATTAGGGTGGACGCGATTGAAGCATTTTCATGTTTTAAAGCTATCCAGAGTACAAAAAATGAGGATGATGGGTGTATTTTTTTCACTGAATCATTTAGGATATATTTTTTTGGAAATTTTATCATTCTGCTTATCTGATTGGTGACAAAAACGGAAAAGGCATGGGACAAGAACTTTTTTTTTATTTTTGAAAATCGATATTTTCAATTTTGCAACTATAGTTGCGTTTTGAGATATGCTTTCATATGATTAAAACCTACAATGAAATTAATTGATTTGAAGGAAATATATTTAAGCTAGATCAATTTCAAAATGTATATGACACCATAAAGAGCTCTATTGCACGATAAATAGGCCCTGCGATCAGAAATATCAGCTTACCGAAAAAAAAAGGAATAAGAATGGAAAACCTTAGCATTGTGAGTTTTTGACGATGAAATTTTTGCTGAAATATTGTGTGTGTGGAGCAAAAGTTATCTTTTCGGAAATTGGCAAATGTACATCTTTTTCGCGATCTTTTACTAACTTTTTCTGTACTGGCGTAATTGCTCAGATTGACATTGTCAATTTAATGTACCTAACGATTATTTTGGTGTAACATCGGAAATAGAGGTGCCGAAAACGATCGGAATTATTCCAAAAAATGATTTAATGGTGTTAAAAGATAGCAAAGCATCGACTATTGTGGGAAACGGTATTGGCAACATAGGTTAAGATGATCAAAGGTGTGACAAATGCCGATCTTATGATTTGGTGGTGTAAACAGCACACGGTATTAAGCATTTACAGTGAGGACTCATTATAAGAAATAATTGAAGGAAACATTAAAAAATTTTTGAAAGATTTATTAACTTTTTTTTCAGAAAAATGTTTAAAATTATGCCGATGTGATTTGTTTGAAAATGATGCTCAAAAGTGACTTAACCCCGGAAATAAAAGCATGATAATTAGATAGAAAAATTTTTTTTTACAAATACGGAAATGGTTGTTAATAAAGTATCAAACTTGCGAAAATTGGTAAATTTTCATAAACAAAATTTAATTAAGAATTGAGGAACATGATCAATATGAGAATAAATGAAAGCACTATTAGATAGGAAATTTCAGGAGGTTTATTTTGATTATTTTCCAGAAAATTTATTCAAATTTTGGCCGATCGAGTGATATGGGTCAAGAAAATAATGAGCTCAAAAGTCACTTTGTGACTCCAGATAGAACCGGATGATACTATTACTAGAAAAATATTTTATAACTGCGATGCCAAATCAGAAAATGGTTGTATAGGTATCCAAATGAAAACCATATGTATTTAAAGTGAGTATGCGATCTGATTTGACATATTCGGTAAATATATAATTAAGATCATGGAGAAGAGAAAATGCTTATTTGTAGATTTTCTTTATATAGCAAAGTGCATCTAAATAGTTTTGACCATCACACCATAGTCAGTGGTTTACAATAAGACACTTTCAACAACGGCAAAATCTATCTCCTTCCAGACGGTATATCATTGTTGGCTTCCAATTGGTACAAACACGTAAGGTAGTATGTCAATATTTCTCGGTAGAGCAAAAAACGACGATTTTATACAATTTCAGACTTAAATATATCTTCGGGATATATTTGCAACTGACTATTTTATCAAGTTTTCTCCCCAAAACATATGTAAAAGCTGAAACGTTACGACACGATTGATTAAAAAAAGATTTGTTTGAAAAATGAGCGCTCAATAGTCGAAGCGATAACAAGGGATTTTTATATTTTGCATTCAATTTTGTACGGAAATGAGGGCTCAATCGGGGCGGAGGCGATAACCGGAGATTTTTATTTATTTTGGCTTGAAATGATTCCAATCGACGAAGGACGATAAAGGAGAATTATTTTGATTTAATTATTTTGAAAAATGATTCCACTATCGGCGAAGGCGTAAAAAAGGTTTTATTTTTTTTTGTAAACTCAGCTAAGCGGGATTGAGGGATTATTTATACAAAATTAGATAAATATTAAATGCCTGCTTTGCATTAGGCGATTATGAGGTATTTACAAAAAAAATTAAATGTAATATTTTTTTATGTCAAAATTAATATTTTAAAATTTTTATTATGGTTACTTCATTTATTTTATAATGGTTTGTATGATTACAGTTGTGGTTTAGACCACCAATAAGAATAGATGTAGACCTAATGGAATATCTTAGACCATATGGTGTAATCGTTTCAAAAGTCCGATGCATTGCGCATCTTTAGTAATAAATATTGAGTTCATAATTTAGAGTATTTTGTGCACCTCATGTTCCGGTGCCTATGCACGTGAATGTTCAGTAAATATTTAAAATTTGAGATCTGATTTAAAATTTTACGCCCTCTACCAAAATAAGTCGATTGAAGAGAAAGATGTACATTTAGGTTTTTTTTGAAAAAAAACGATTTTGGAAGCACTCAAAAATTTCAATTTGAATTTTAAATGTTTTAGATTCTCTTCCCCCAGGCAAATTTCTAACATTTTTATAACAAAATATGCCGTTCAGAGGTGCAGGAACATCTGATAACTATGGTTCTGCTATAACCGTCATATTTTGACATGCATCAAAGTACATATTTTTTTCAAAAAAACGTCTGTTTTAGAACACTCGAGGTTAAAAATTTGGTTCTTTTTAAAAGGCAAATAGAAATTTATGAAGTTTCTGATTTGATGGGTAGAGGTGCTAAGTACAGATGAAAATGTGGATATTGTTAGTTATCAGATTGAGTCAAAGACATTTTTTGGATGACCAATTTAATGCTTCTTTGAATAAATTAGTCCCCCAAGACACTATATTTTTTAACCAATGCCGTAAAAGTGTACAAGGAATCTAAATATAATATGTTTCATGCTGATAGGTATGGTAATACTTCATAATTTTCTGAAGCAAGCAGATATTTTTGAAGGGCATTTTGGACCCCAGGAATTAAAATGAAAATAAGTTATATGATTTTCCCTATTCCCTGTGGGTGTTCCCCATTTCCAGGCATTTTTTGACAATGATATAAAAACCTTTTTTTTGGAATTGGCTCATAGCGTCCACATTATTCTCGTTTTCATTTATCTAGTGAAATCTATGGAGAGACAGTTGAAAAGAAGGTTTAAACCAAATTCCAGTTTATGAGTTTTCAAGTACTACTAGATTTTTGTAAACTTGAAAAGAAATTTTTACGTCATTATTTTTTTGGTTTTTTACAGACTCTTATATCATATTTTGTTCTAAATCAATAAAAGATGAATTTTTTACCAATTTCGTTACAGCAATAAAAAACATTTTCAGCTTTGAATATTGTAACGTTTGTGCTCAGTTTGAGCTATCTAAGAACTTAATCGGATGGGTCTTTTTCAAAAGCCGAATTATATAAAAAAATTTGTTAAAAAGGCCCAGGAAGTACCGTAATAGATAAACTTCTATTCAAATAGACTCTACCTTAAAACTGCGAATAAAAAGAGAGAGGCTCCAGCAAGTCCAGTCAAAATTGAGTATAACAAAATCCTATCAGAATCTTCGATCTCATCTTTTCCTTGCCATGAGAAAAATACATAAAGAGGTCCAATAATGAGGCAAGTTTGAAATTGTGCCCAAAAAATTGTAGTGTTTCTGTCCATTGTGTCCTTATTTGAATAACCAACCAATAAAGTTCCTTGAGAACGAGATAGGCAAAATCCCGATTCAAGTGAAAGTCACTCAAAATATTGAACATGCGCACAATATCGCTATATCCCCTATTCACACTTTCCGGAATATCCCGGCCCTACTACTGAAAATACACTACGTTTACTGTACAGGGCCGGGAAATTTGAATAGGGGATATATATTAGGAGAGCATCACTAGGCCTTTACTTTCGCGGTCGTTGTTGAACTTATTTTTGAAGCTCTTACGTGAAAAGCGGGTCAAACGCGCACGCGAAAGTAGAGGCCTAGTGATACCAATCTTTGATATCATAGATAATAACAGTCAAAAGAACATTCTGGTTGAGTCATCTGTTTTGTATGGTTTTGAGCGGACCAAAGAAAGATAAGGCAATTCCTTCTCTTTCCTTCTTTGAAATTGAAGCAGAGAGCTAGTCCAGCGAAAACCCTACATAACAGATGACGCGTCAATGACGCTACCAGTATACAGATTTATCATTCTCTGGCTTTTCGAAGCATAGTTATTTCGATTAGACGTAACCCACGCCTAAAGAATGTCACATGCCGCATGTGTGTAGGTTGTAATTTCACTTTTCAAAAATAATCATGTACGCATTTTATGTTTTGACGCGGATCTCCGAAAACAAAAGAAAAACAATATTGTTTCTTGTGACAGGCATATTCTTCGATATTTTTTCAAGTGTCTATATTTCACTACAAATGCATAAAAAGTACGTAGGCGGAAATGAGCAGTAGAAGTAAAATAAAAATTTGAAAAATACTACTTTACACTGAAGTATATATGCCCCTTATTGCCCTGTGTACAAATATCTAGTGAATAATACAAAATAAAAAGTGGTCCGAATTTGACTTTTATTCCTATTTTTCTCAGACCTTTGTTTCTATTTTTTAACAAAAATTAATAATTAAACAATTTCAGTAATCTTAAAAAAAAATTAAAAACATTGGTCCGATGAAAACCAATTTTAAATTTGTATATTGATTGGATAATTTTGCTCAGTTTGAGCTATCTAAGAACTAAATCGGATAACTCGTTTTCAAATAATGCGTAGTTTTAAATAATGCGTCGTTTTCTCATCCCCGAATTTTTGAGGGATCAAATCTGGACGACAGGGCAATAAGGGGATATATTTTTGATCTAGCTTTTTCGAACTGCCTATTTTTTGCTATGAAAATTGCGTGTGGAAATAAGCAGAAAAAGTAAAAAGCTAATTTTCGAAATGTTTCATTTTTACGACATGCTTTTTTTATTTGACACGATTTTTTAAATTTGTAAAATTTTCCGCCTGGAAATTTTTATAGCAAAAGATAAGAGAATCGCAAACCTTTTTTCTTCAATTAGTTGACTTTCTGCGTTCACGCTTATTCATGGTTAAAGATCGGAGAAAAAAATCGCCATTTGACAAGCCAAAATTTGCAGTTTGCCGATCCGTGCCTTGAGCTGTCCACAAAACAGCGGCTCCGATTCCAATAATGACGGAATAAATATATAAGACAGCATTACTGGGGTAGAGAAACATTGATAGATATAAAACATAGGAAGCAGCAGCAATAATCAGAGATAATTTTGGTTTCAAAACTGTCAAAAGCTTAAACAAGAATTCGCCGTTGCGGTTTTTAGAGCGAAAACATTTAAACAAGTAAATTTTAACAAAAACAACTAAACCCATGAACAATAAAAGAGGTTGTTTCACAAGCCAATTATCACGCAAAAATCATTTGAATTAACCCCAAAGGGTACGTTCGTGTTATAAAACACAAACGCCTAAATTATAACGCTAAATTGATAACAAATAAGAAATCTAATTAGACCTTGGCAAAATTTCGGTTATTGGGCGCCTCAGAAGTTAGGCCTTCAAGCTTTCTAAATTATAAAATTCCATTTTTTTGCCATTTTTTTGATAGTAAAATAATTTTCCATCGTAAAAAAAGACAAAACTCAATAATGAACATACATTGATATTTATGTATTTGAAATCACAAGAAAGAACTAAGTGACATGATACATTAAAATCCTTAATTCTGATTGTTTTAAATTTGGATCAATCAAAATTAAGCTTCAAATTTGAAATGAAAAACATATTCGGGATCAGCGCAAAATTTGCACGACCTCGGACAGCCTAGTGAGTCCTCAAATTTTCCTAATAGTTTTATTTTGCAGGCGGTAATTTCAGCTATGTTCAAGTTCAAACTCTATCCTGAAATAATCGATGGTGCAATCCAATTGGCCATTGCAAAAACTGTATAAAGTACAACGGCACCAGTATAGGCGTTGATGCTTGTACCATGTTCTTTGTCATAACTTTGGAAGACTAACTCGGAAACCTGACTTCCGGTTTGAAACGCAGTGAATAAAAGGGTAAAACCGAATCCCATTATTATTAAATTGATCTTTGCATGGTTCAAAAATTATTTCATTAATTTGTTCGTCATAAGTTAAAACGTGGGAATAAGTATGAAATGACTCATTCTGTTGACATCGGATATTTTTCTGTGGAATACGAAATACAAAAAAAAACAAGGAAAGCAAGTTCAAAATTTATTTCACGTTTCGGTTATTCCATAATCATAAAGTGATAGAAAATTGAAATGAAATTATTAGGAGATTTTTTTTGTGTCGAGCAGAATGTTAAATTTCTCCTTATACTTGTATTTGAAATTTCCCTCACATTATGATTATGGAATATCCGGTAATGAGTATTTTTCTATTGGCGGGCATCATAAATTATGATTCATAATCCAAATGATATGGACCATATCCCTTTATCACACTTTTGTTAAGATCCCGGCCCTGTGTGGTAACTAGCTGGCCGAACTATCTCACTCATACCACATATTATATGTGACATATGAAAGATTGGGATCACTAGGCCCCTCAGTTCGAGTTTGACCCACTTTTGACCAATNAGCGCACCAAATTTCAATTTTCTGACCAATAAGAGCTTCGAAAAGAAGTTCAACCACGAACGCGAGTTGAGGGGCCTGGTGATCCCAATCTTAGATATACCATTTTGCACTACGTTACCACACAGGGCCGGGCTCTTAACAAAAGTGTGATAAAGGGATATGTCATTTATTCATCCGAACCAGGGATCGGCAGAGTAAAGCAGAGCTGACTTTTCAAAATACAAGAGTAGAGCAGACCAGAGCTGACTTTTAGGTAAATTGGGGTAGAGCAGAGCAAACGTTTTAGAATCAAAAATTTTAGAGCAGAGCAGTCAAAATATATTTTCGGTTTACAGCAGAGCAGACCAGAGCAAACCGATCAAAGTCTGCTCCTAGAGCAGAGCAAAGGATTTAAAAAATTTTGCCGAACCCTGATACGAACTAACACTATATTTAAGACAGGTTTCTTCAAATTGAGTTCTCAGATAACCAAAAACTACCACACATGTTAGAATAAAAACTTGGTACGAATCAGATAATTTTTCTCAAAAACTAATAATACGAAAATTACTAATCCCAGAAGTTATTGAGAGATGGTTCGTCATTAATATTTGTGTTCATTTCGAGTTATCTAAGAAATTACTCGGATGAACGTTTTCAAAAGCAGAAATGTAAACGGTTTGGCCACACTATCTTCACTGTGAAATTACTTGTTTTTATATTACATTTTTGAATTTTTTTTGCTGTTTAAAAACATACAAGTATTTTCTAAAAATTTGTTTATTTTTTGCATCCGTATCTCACATAAATCATCATTGATATCCAGCTAAGTGTGATAAAACAAAAAGCGATCCGTATCTTTAAAATCTCAGCAGGTTTGCCAAGCAAACAATTAAAGTTCATTGTCAAGATTGTGAGAATTTTGAGTTTGAGATTGTCCGAAGATGGTTTTGAGATTGAAAAAATAAGATATCTTCACGGGAAAACTGAGAAATGTTTCTTTGAAAATTACATATTAAAGGGAGTTGTGGATGTAAAAATACTGGATGATTTTACTATCGCAAAACTATTATCAAGCTCTGACGAAAAAGCTCACGATTTTCGCGTAAATTTAGCATTTTATCTTTATTTTTGTTGCGGAAGGATATAACTAGTGAGATTTCTGAAAAATCTAAAAATAGGGACAAAAATATGATTTATAACATAAAATTATTATAAACGTTACGCTTTTATTAGCATCATCAATATAATTTGAACTAAACGTTCACAAGGGAAAACGAGCTTTTTATGCAGTGAAAACAGCTGGTTTTCGAATGAAGTAATCAAATTTTATGATTAAGGGGGTGGTCGTCGCATTTTAAGGGGTTTTCGATAGCCAATTGTCGCACAAGTACAAATCGTTGGACCAAATTTTACCTCTCTTTGATATACAGTAATTAAACGAAAATCTTGCATCCTAAAAAAACAATCCAAATTGACGGATGGCTCGTTCAATCAGGAACGTGCTTACAAAAGTGACGGAATTATTTTTTAAAAATGTATCTCCTACCTGAGTTTTCAAAGTACAACAATTATCCATGATAAAATTTAACCGGACAGAACGTGAGCAGACCGGTTTGTTGAGTTTTTAGAAAAATTCTTTGATTTGGCTTCAGAATCACCAAAAACAGTATTTTGACCCTATGTTAATTAGAGCAAAATACAGTTTTTTGGTGATTCTGAAGCCAAATCAAAGAATTGTTCCAAAAAGTCAACAAAGCAGTCTGCTAACGTTCTGTCCGGTTAATTTAAACTATGAATAATTGTTGAACCTTAAAAACTCAGGGAGGAGATACATTTTGAAAAAAATAATTCTGTCACTTTTGTAAGCATGTTTCTGATTGGACGAGCCATTCGTCACTTTCGATTGTTTTTTAGCATACAAGATTTTTGTTTATATATCAACAGAGAAGAGGTAAAAGTTGGTCCGACGATTTGTACTTTTGCGACAATTGGCTATTAAAAACCCTTAAAATGCGACGACCACCCCCTTAATAATATAAAAATACTTAGTATACTTAAAAATAATGATTACCGATTTCAAACAAGAAATCATGAGAATGTTAATTTAATAAAAATAAAGAAAAAATTTTGACGAAAAGCGCCAAACAAACTCGTTATTTTTGATGTTTCGCAATTTATTTATTTTTTTGCTAAATCGGATCTACAACAGTAGAGCTAACCATATCCTTTCCAACCCATAATCCATCTTAATTGCACATCATTGCGGTTGTGTGTGATTGAGATGGATTACGGGTTGAATAAAGATATATATTCTTAATTATGTGAGTAAATGTGGCATATTATAAATTATGAAAATTTGCCTGCAAATTTAAAATATTTCACAAATCACCCTCCCCCTTAACTCAATTGAAATGTGAAAAGTACAATTTGCTGCTGAGATTTATAAAAAACATTGTAAACATGTAATTTTTGAACCATGTGACAAATCACTTTTTGCATTTGCTGCACTGTTTTCATCGCTATCTGGAACAGTTTGGCTGGGAGGAGATTCAGTTTCGGTTGAATCTGTCTCATCGGTCAAAGAAGTGCCATCTGAAAACTTAACTATGAAAGAGGGATCACGACAGCATGTAATAAAATCGATTTGTATATACTGTGGTTTTTGTCTAAAAGGACATGCTACAAAAAAAGCCTTGTATTTTGTCCTTTTATAATAAAACCACATTAATATGATATTATCTACGACGTTAATATGATATTAAGCCTAAAATTAGCCTTATATCTTTAAATATTCTGCCAAAACTGATAAAAATGATTAATTAATTTGATAAGTAGCTCATTTTATCAAAACGGTGTCATATTTCATTTCCAGAATGCAACTCAGGTTACTTTTGATAAAGTCAATGCCACGCTTTATTATCTTAAAAATAATAATCCTGTCAGAAAATTTTATGAACTTTTTTTATCACATCAGAATATCTTAAAGTTCATCTTGCTGGCAACTTTGCTAGATGACCCATTTTGCGCATTAACGGCCAAAATAAGCGAATAACTAGCGGAAATCTGTCCATTTTTCATCAGGCACCATAATAGTTAAGTATGAACAAGAGAATATTAATAGTACACTAAATTGATTTAAATTGCTCTATCTCTTCGATTATATTATCGTGCCTTAGATGAATCTTGCAAATATTTTTACTTTGTAAGGATTCATCTTGTCCAATGCAATATTATAATAGTTATCATAATAACTAACGGTAAAAAAATGTGTTTCACACACCACACTTTTGAATCCGCGCCTGTGATTGGCTGCTCTTAAATAATGAATAGGGTGCGTAGGTTCGTGAACCTGCCACATCGAGTGTTTCTCATTTAGGGTACGGTATATTATAATATTATAAGTTGTTTTAGGATATAAATCATCGAAAAATTCCCATTTTGTTCGCTAGGACTGAGTTCACATAACCGAAGTAACTTAAAAATCAAGGGAAAGTATATTTTAAATTGGTACAGAAAAACCATTTTAAAATTTCGATTATCTGAAATAATCACTAAGAACAAATAAATCGTAGGAGGTAGAACGGATTCTCAGACCTCAAATTAATAGTTAAACATTTTTGCGGTCAAAATCATCCGAATAATGCAGTCAGGACTACCTAGCCCCCGGCCCAGCCCAATCACCAAAATGCGTAATAATCACACTTCCAAACAAAATCCTACTCACCCTGGCTCGTTTCCTCTTTGATGCCTTCCATAATTTTTTGACGAAATTCTTTAAAATTTTTGAAGGGAGTTTTTTTGCGTAAAAACGATTTCAGTTTTTTCGTTTGTTTTCGCACATTTTCGCGTAGAGTCAACAATTGAGGAGATTCAGACGGGAGATATAAATATTCTCTACTTTTTCATCAAAATCCCCGCAAAATTATCAGCCGATTTTTTCAAAATTTTCTATCAAATCTTCAAGTATCGGAAAAAGTAATAACTTTCCACCAATTGAAAAATGCGTGGAAATGGCGCTGGCCAATAGGGTGGCCGCTAGCGATACCCCATTCATTATTATTTCGATATTTTTGACGAAAAAACACGCTTGAAGATTTTTTAAAGGGGTTGAAATGTCGGTCAAAGATGACCTTGAGGATGACCTTGACTTAGAGAAAGATTTGGAGGAAGATTCCTTAGAGAAAAGTAAAGACGAATTAGAGCTGGAAACAGAAGAAAAACTCGACGAATTAGAACACTCGACTGAAATAAAAGGTAGATTTTATTTTTCTCTTTAAAAAAAACTGGTGAAATTTAAAAGAGTAAATAGAGGCATTTTGCTGTGCAAATAAAGCAGAATTATTCATGTTTTAAATACTCTAGATAATGGTCTTAAAACTGGGGCGCTAGAAAGTTTTCTAGATGATTTCTCCGTTGATTTTTATTCAAATGCGAATACAATGTGCAAAATTCTGTAGTGGTAATTTTTTTATATAAAATTGGGAAACCATAATATTTTAATTATTAGCCCCCACCTGCACGAGATGTCCTACTCCCCCCACCTGCACAAGAGTGTTTCAAAACACACATATAGTTAGGGAGCGCACCGGTGAAACTAACGAGAGAACTACAGTAGTTGATAAAAATTCTTTGACGTGGGTTGTTGACCCAGAAAAAAACGATTCCGGGCACAAAAAAAAAGTTTTTGGCCAATCTAGTGGCAGAAACTGACTTTTAAAACGCCATTTAGATGCACTAACTTCGAATTTGAGCATACAAAACTCCATTTAACTTGATTTTTTCCAAAATTAGGGCCGTTGTCACAATAAATTTGTATTGAAAGATCATTATCTGTTCCAGTTAAACTGTTATAACTGCATTTAACAAAAAAAAATACATCAACTAATGCATTCTGGTCTAATGAGAAATTTCTAGAACTCACCAAATTCTTGAAATTAAAATAAGGGGAACTATCGGGGGTCTGTTCCGAATATTCCAACGGCCAAAATGACACTTCCCTAAAATATTTTGGTCCTCTATGTTCTGAAAAACACGCTCGTGCAGTGGGGTTAAATAAATTTATCAAAATGGTAATTTATTTTGAAATTTTTGAAGTTCCTAAAGTTGACATCCCCGTCCAAATAATACCACTTTAGGATTTTTCAAGTAGAACATTGGGCATGGCCTCGGCAAGCCAGGCTGACTTTGTGGCTTGACGCTGAGCCAAGTCAAGTCAAGCCCAAGAGACCCTTGGCTTGACTTGGCTTTAATATCAAGGCCAGGTTGTGGCTTGGTTGGCTGCGGTGGCTGACTTTGACCAAAAAAACTGGGTGATTTTCACAAAAAATTTGCTTAATTCTTAAGAATTTCTAGAATATGGAAGTCTATAGGAGTGGCCGCGTCGGTTAGGACGCGATTTAAACGGCACAATGACCCATAAGTAAATGAGGAGAAAAAAAAATCTTGTAAAATTTTTCCAAAATTTCAAAGTAAGTTCTGACAAACCTGTTCAAAAAAAATAATTAATTTTTTTTCCAAATTCGTAGTAAAAAAACTCTAGCTCCGTTTTTTACTTTTTTAGTACAATCCTTTAAGTACAACCCTAACCCGTGTGGAGCACAGCACCTTTATAGAAGGGTTTGCATATTTAAAAATCATCTAATATGCAAAAAAAAAAGTCGTCGCGAAATTTTGAGGAAATTTTTTCAATGTGGGATAATTATCTCACCTAATTAGTTGCATAACACCCGAAATGTCGTGAAGTATAATAATGCTTTCGAAAAAAAATTCTCACATCGGGTCAAGTTGGAAATGGAGTCATAATGAAAAGTGGTTTTTTGATTTTTTTACAGATACTAAGTATGTGAAAATTTAAAAATATAAACCGTTTGCAAGTAATGAACACTTTCATTAAGATAAAAAATAATATAAAATTTTCAACATTTTTGTTTTCTTTCAAAAATCACTCCGAAAATAATGTACAATCTGCACATCGCTGCTACCCTTTAAGCTCCATTTTTTTAGACAAATTTGATTATTTAGCGTCTAAACAGGCGTTTTTGAAAAATTTTGCACTAACTTTATTTTAATAATGATATCAAAAAGTGATGTTTTGCCAAATAGAAAATTAAATCAGTTATAAAATTCGTTTTTTTGAAAGTCCTCACTCGTTTTTACCTCATTATTAATTCCAATCAGCTTCACATGCATATCATCTTATTCAAATGCAATTTGAAATACCCCATTTTTAGTCGTTTTTTCAAAAATAGTCCTTTCAAAAAATATTTTTTGAAATATGTAAGCCAGCAAAAAGTCAAGTAAGCCAGGCAAATTTTTGGTAAACGTCAACCAAGTAAGTAGCCAGAAAAAATTTGCTGGCTTGCCGAAGCCTGCATGGGGTGTATTTTTTTAAGATAAATTGTTAATTGCGTTTTCAGTTTTGTACCAAGTTTCGGGAGATACTTTTAAACCTACAGTATGTTCAGTTTTTCTTTATTTTTCGCAAATTGCAAACTGCTATCCGCCATTGACAACGAATCAATTGGCAAATACCTATCGTCTTTTCAAGATTAAACCAAATGAAAATCGGTGAAATCAGATTTATGCAAAATTGGAAAAGAATAAGTAAAAACGTGACATAATGTATTTCAAAAAAAAATTCTTCACCGGATATCCCTTTGGTCGAATGATTCCGTCGGGTTTGGTGTCGGAAACTCTTTTGTATTTTTAAAATTCAATTCCAGGCCCTGAAAATACGAATTTTCCGATTAAAATCGAAATAAAGAATTTTAGTATTTCTGGATAAAAAAACGTTAAAAATCCACATGTATTACGGGGCCTTTTGAGATTATTTGCCTTTTAGGCCTTTATTATGGATCAACGGACCCTCAGAGTACAAATCAACTATTTGAATTATACAAACAACGCAAGATAGTTAGCAACCCAAATCCAAAACCGTTGATTGCGCATATAGGCCCGATTCATTGGGTCAGATAGGAAAGGATCACCAATCAAATGCTGCAGATTCCGCATTTTTCAAATAATTAGGATTTGTACTCTGAGTTCCCGTTGATCCATATATCACATATGGCGAGAATCTCTAGGAGACCCCGTGGTTGATATCACATATCATCAAAAGCATGTTTCCCTCGTCAATATCGTTGAACATAACCAATATTACTTTAAAATAATTCTTGGTACACAATGTTTCAAAATTTAATAAACAGACCGATGAATTCAGGTGAATTTTTCAAACTAGTCGTTAAAGGTGAAACCAAATAAATATATTTTTTTATTACTGGTAACTCAACGTTTGATAATGACACATTATTATTTAAATCTGAAGAAGCAATATTATTTTTTCACTATTATTTCAGTTCTGAATCGACAGTTTTCAATTTTTTTTTTAATTTGGAAATTACCATTCTTCAACCCGCAACAATATCAATTTATAAAAATTATCAAATTTTAAAAAAAATTAGGACAGATGCTTAGGACAATTTCGAAAAATTTGGGAAAAATTTTGCTAAAGGACAATTTGGGAAAATCTGCCTGTCCTTATAGACAAAAATCACAGTAGAAAAACATTCCTTTTATATTTTGCCACTCATCTGAACGCCCAATTCAAAATTAATTTCGGTCTAACTTTATGTGGATAAAAAGATTTCCTAAAGATAATTATGAAAATCGAAGCGGTCAAAAATAATAATTTTTGATTGAATTTTATTAAATAACCAATATCTCAGCCACAATTTGTTTTTAGTATATATTGTTTTTAAATTTTAACAAGATTGAAGTTGCATGGGCCATGAATGAATGGGCTATATAATATGTAGGCCTTAATTTTTTTGCGAAAAGTCATTATTTGTAAGCAAATCAGTTTGTTGATATATAGTACTACTGATGAGCTCTAGCTACCTTGGTGTTTTGAGCAACATAATTAAAAATGAAGCATAATCGTTACAATGTAAATCCGAAATTGTGTGAGAAAAAGTACGTTGAAAAATTGATTTTACCAAGAAATCTATCGCCCATACAGTATTGGCCCATACTTCCCATTAATATTCAAGTTCAACTTTAAAAGTTCTATTAAAGCTTCTTTGTTTTTGTATAAAATTATAATTTTCTTTGTATAAGAGAACAGTATGTATACAGTATAGCACAATATTAATGGGTAGATAGTAATTCGCAGAAAATGTAATTCGTCGAAAAATCGAAGAAAATTTCAACTTTTCAAATATTAAAGACAAACTTTTTTGGAAAAAAATTCTTTCGGCTCATCGTTTCTAAGTGCCAAATTTTATAATGGTAAGATACAAAAATAATTTCTCAGTAGTTTAATTCTAAAAGTTTTTTGGGGCCAAAAAAGGCCATTTTTCATAAAAGTGAGTTTTTTCAGCCTAAACTTTAATAAGCTTCGACAATAAGAAACATATAATACTGGTTTTTTGTTGAATTCACCCACTGAAACAGATGTCCAAGGACGATTTATAAGTTAAAATTTTCTTTCTATTCGAAAATCGAATTTACGGATTTTCGACGAAATTACATTTTTGCGGATTACTATCTACCCAATATTAATTTAAATGGGTCACAAGAACAATGGCGAAAAAGTTAAATGTAGAATCATGTTTTTGGCTTTTTTTGGTCATTTTCTCAAAATTTACGAAGATATAATAGAGTGAAAAAAAGAAGAAAAAAGTGCACTTCTGAATCATTAGATTCGGGGAAATTGCGTATATTCAATTTTTTTGAAATTTAATATCTTAAACAATTTTCGCGATTTTGTTTTCAAGCTTCTCCATTTTGCTTTTTCGCCCATTTTCTTGCGACCCCAATATTAATAGGCCAGCTTCTTCTTGGATAGACCATAATAAGAGCTTTATCAAGCATATCTATCTGAAGGCGAATTCAAGCTCACTAACCGCTATAAGATATACGGAAAATAAAAACTTAAATTTAAGCTCACTAACCGGGTCTTCACGACCTCATATATTATAATCGGTTGCTGTCAAATTTTTGGCATACTAGAAATAATGGCTGCATTCTCATTACGTCCCAATACTTCGACGCTTTTTAGCGGGCCCTCTATAATGGGTTGTACTAATGTTTAAGCTCATAATTTGAATATTTTTTTCTCTCGAAGATATGAAGAGCTTTTTCAGATGTAAGCGATTCCAGAAAATTGATGGAAAGATGTTCGCAGGGTCAGAAACCTTTTAAAACACCTCTTGTTTCGTAAAATTATTGGTGAAGAGCAAAAAAAGGTCTTCATTTTTTACTCAAAATTGTATATGATATCCAATTTTTGGAGTGAAGAGCAAAAAAAAAGAGGTTTCTCTGTTTTGAAATTTATCCGCATCTTTAAAAAAAGATGGCGAAAATATCTAGGACAGATTTGCTAAGGACAATCTGGGAAAATTAAGCTTAGTACATTTGGGAAAAATCTCACCTGTCCTTATAGANGTCTTCCACATCGCTGCTACCCCCTTAAAGTAGCTGACCGTGAAGATTATTTACTTCAGATTAATGGTCAATTTTAATTATAAATAAAACTGATAAAATCTAAGAATAATAGATTTATCATAATGGTAACATTCAGTTTTCTTAACCCTTGTGAGCACAGAGCCACAATTGTGGCTCTAGCATACCTAAAATCATTCAAAAACGGCAAAAAACGGGGTCGTAGAATCTTTTCTTTCAAACACATTATGAAGAATTTTGATTCGGTTCCGAAAAAATAATTGAAATTTTTTTCGAATGTTTGGTTCCAGAATTACGGGGTGTTGATTTATAAGGATTTTTCGCCTATGTTTCACTTCCTAAAAATTAATTCAGAACTAGACATAAAATACAAGTGTGAGATTAGCCAGTTTTTAGGAAAGCGTTTTGTGCATGCATAACAGTTTAAATAAAAATTTATTGGTATCTAGGGCAGGCCTCGGCAAGCCAGGCTTGACTTTGGTGGCTTGACTTGACTTGACTTGGCTTGGCTCAAGAGACCCTTGGATTGACTTAGCTTTAATATCAAGCCAGGTTTGCTGGCTTGAGTTGGCTTGCGGTGGCTTGACTTGATCAACAACTGGGGGATTTTCAACAAAAATTTTGCTTAATTCTTAAGAATTTTCTAGAATATTGGAAGTCTATAAGAGTGGCCGCGGTCGGTCAGGACCGATTTGAAAAGGCCCCAAATGACCCATGTGACCGATAAATAAGTAAATGAGGAGAAAAAAATCTTGGTAAAATTTTTCCAAAAATGGCTTAAAATGACCCGAAAACTTTTGTTTCATTTTTATATTCTAGTGCAGAGTGTAATTTCAATGACCGAAGGCCGATAAAGGGAGGTTTTATGTTTTCAATTCAATTTTGATGAAAAGTGAATCCCAAATTGGCCTTCGGGGCTCATTTTTCATCAAAATTAAATTAAAAACATAAAGTTCTCCTTTATCGGCTTTGGCCGATT
>SCLH01001103.1:125221-183720 GCA_004367855.1 Oikopleura vanhoeffeni | reverse complement strand
TAGGCAGGTTATTTTCGATATATAAGTAGATTAAGTTTTGGTGAAACATTTTAATTGCTGGGTTGCGGCTATCCGTTTGAAAATATGAATATATTCTTAAAATATGACGCCAGAACAACTTGTTTCACAAGGAATTACCGTGAATTACATTTGTTAACATTGAATTTCAAAAAATTAACATTTTAAAACATATGTTCCGGCGAGAAAACATTATCTTTTTGGTCGATTATTTTCCAAAAAAATGGTTCTGAACTGCCGAGCGTCAAATTATTTCTAAATAAAATCTGAAATTATATTTTCTAATGTTACCAGTAAACTTTCAAGGCGCAACCTTTCGCATTTCAAAGACATTTGACGCACTTGCGACGATCTGTAAAAAAAAGTTATAACCTTGCTGGCCAATAAAATTTCAAAGAATATCCAAATTTTTAATCTTTCTAAAAACTGACAAATAAAAAAATTAAGGTAGCTTTTTTTTAAAAGTACCCCCCCTGTAGCACAAACGGTAAGGAGATATCCGGAACCGGTTTTTTGTATCCGGTAGCCGAGCAAATTTTAACAACAATTTTTTTTTTCGATTTCTGACCTCGACCGGTTAACCTGTAATCCGGATATCTATTACCGTTTTGTCTACAGGGGGGTGGTCACTTTAAAAAAAAGGCTACCTAAGGAATAGTTTTCAAAGTTTATATTTTTCAGAATTACGATTTTGCCTATGATTTATTTCTGAAAGAATATTTGGAACTTTCCGTTTAATTTCAATTTTCATGGTCAGTTTTCAAGACAAGTGTTTTCGATCCTCGATCGGCATGCGGTTCTCGAAGTACGCCCTATTTCTTAATTTAAGAGCGCGGGAGATATCCATACATGTAATCTAAAAGGGCATCACCAAGTCCTTATTTTTGCGTTCGTGGTTGAGTTTATTTTGGACAATAAAACACTCGGATTTCTATTTTTTTGACCGATATAGCTTCACCACGAAAGCGGAAATAACTACCTGGTGAGACGCCCTTCTAATGTGGAATCTAGTATCACGTGAGTACGCAAACTTTGTTTCAACATTTTTTTTTCTAGAACAAACGCATATAAAATTCTAATTTTCAACGATTTACATCTCTAGCTGAAAAAAAGGATATCAAAAACTTTACTGCGATGTGCGTCTATGAAGGACAATATTTAAAAATCCCCTGTTTTAGCAAAAAATATCTTTGAAAATAGGTCTTCATTATTTTTCGACCAAAATGGCAACATTTAGGTATTTAATGACAAATCATTTTGGAATTTTTTTGGAGCATCATTTTTAAATAGAGAAAATTTGGCACCAAAAAACTAGGGACGATATTGCAAATTATCAGTTGTTCTTTATACTACAATAATTATTGTGGGGAGTGTTTCAGAGGGCGGCGTAGCGTTCAAGTTATTGAATACAAAAAATATACTTTCTCGGAACGCGCGGAACACTCCCCACGATTAGTAAGTAGTGACGAAAACCACTGTGTACTGTGATGTGCTCTATAAGATACCCTATATAAGACAATATGCAGAAATATGGCAAAACCTACGCTTTTTTATTTTGGTCCGTCCCTCAATAAGGACAATATGGCAAAATATCAAAAGGGTCTTTTTTCTGAAAATATCTATAATTCACCTTTTTATGACGAGGAAAAATAAAAAACTTTAATTGAGTTTGCTTAAAAATGCGGTCATGACTCGATCATGGCTCTGGTGCCTCGATGGAACTTTTGTTTTTGTACGTCTACAGGGGTTAAATATTCTGCTATATTTGAGTATGCATTATCCAATAACAAAACGTAGTACGAATGTTTAACACGTCGAATGTGTCATTTTTTTTAGAAAAGTTAACATTATAGTCAATATCGCAAAAGGTCACCCAATTACTCAGAAAATAGAAAGTCGAAATTGTTTTATTTTGTGAAGAATAAAGTATTATGTCGAGAATTGAACGTTTGCTTTGAAAGAAAATAGTTGAAGTAAGAAAAAATAATATGATTTTTTAAAGAGAAAAAAATCGTAAATTCATGCTATAACATTTATATGAATAACGGAGCAAATTCGAATTGCACGATCTGGGTGTCACATCGATTTTCTTACTTCTCGTATCATTTCAGGGAGGTGGTATTAATTCATCAAAAATCTTAATTCATCAAAAAAAGGTCAATTCATCAAAAAAAGGTCAATTCATCAAAAAAAGGTTAATTCCCCCGTTTTAGACATTTTTAGAAAAAAATGGTTAAGAGGAGCGTTTTGACAGTGAAGTTTAAACACATATGGCCATAAAAAAATTTGAAAAAAAAATCTTTTTTCATCCAAAATGATAAAAAGGTCCTTTTTATCATTTTGGATGAAAAAAATTTTTTTCAAATTTTTTATGGCCATATTGTTTAAATTTCACTGTCAAACGCTCCCTTAACCATTTTTCTAAAAATTTCTATAAACGTGGAATTAACCTTTTTTGATGAATTAACCTTTTTTTGATGAAATAAGATTTTTGATGAATTAATACCACCTCCATTTCAGGCCATTTTTTTGAAAAATTTTTGTTTACAGAAATAAAAAGAAAATAGATAAAACTCCGAGCTTTGCATGCGTACCTCCAAACTAGAGGCAAACAGATGCTAAAAATATATAAAATATTTGTTTACGCTAATAATTCGGCATATGAGCAAATTTTTTCGACCCAATTTTCCTTAACTGTATCTTCTCTTCGTTCTGAAAATGTTCCCGGTAATAAAAAGCAATACTAATTATATTTGATTTGAAAAACTTCAATTTAAATTAGCATAATTTGACCATCATATGCCGAAAAAATTGTTTTTTCAAATGATCATATTTTTCATGATGAATGCTATTGATTAACTTTATCGATGTTTTCTCTAGATTTTAGTCTTCGCATGAAAAACCCTACATATGTTTATTTTTGTGTTCTCAATCTGATTCCGGTTTTTCAGTTTTTCTAATGACCAATTTCTGTTTTTGTCATTTTAGGCACCATGTAGTTAAAATTTGAGGAAGTAGTTTGATTTATTTTTTCCTCAGAATTACCTAAAGAGCACCATGGATACATGAAAATAGGTTATTTTCAACAAATTTCAAATCCAGAGGTGGCCATATTGTTTATTTTTAACGATGATTTTTAAAGATTTTCTAAAATTTGCTTTTCATGAATCAAAAAGAATAATTTAATCGTATTAAAAAGTATTCTTATTAATGACTCAAAAAAAAATTTATTTTTAAATCAAAAAAAAAATTATAAGATAATGTAAGGCGATGATTTTCTTGAGTTACTAAGTACATTCATAATGTAATAACAAAAACCGAGACCATAACAATAAAATCGAAATAGTAAATATTTATATGCCCAACTTGAAAATCGAGTAATCCCCAGTGGCCGGTCTCTACATATGCGCAATATAGTTTTAACCGGCCTTTTAGTACTTCTTAATTTGATGAGATGAGTAATAATGACTACAAAACTTTATTACCATTTCATGAGGTGACGCAAGGTCGCCAGACAGTGAAATTATTGCTAGCTCATGAGTAGAAGCCGTCTCTGAGAGAAATTTTGAAATTAAATTATCGAATAAAACAGAGTGCAGGATTGTTTTCAAATCGGCTTATAAAAAGAGGGTTCTTAAAGTTAAATCAGCCCTATTCGCTGAAAAGTTTTATTACAGCTCACCATAAGCTGCTTAGGCTGTCCGAAGTTAATACAATTTTAAAGATCGAAAAAATTCAGTTTTTACATTTTACGTGAATTTTTACGCAAAAATGATTTTTAAATTTTTTGATCGGTTGAACAATAAAGTACAGTCAACAGCTTGTTCATGATTTTTTAAAATATATTTTTCCAATTTAATTGAACGAGAAAACAGCTAATTAGGTAACGAAAGTATGTACAGGGGGGGGCGATATCGCCGAAATTTTTTGGCAAAAAACTTTCGACGATATTGCCCCCCCTGTATATGATATTCAGTGGTTTGAGACATGAAATTATAATATTTTTTTTTATCAAGGATAGTTTTTATTCGACGTTTCGACTAAACAGCCATTTTCAGTGTAAGAGAATTGGATGAACATAATTCGAAAGATTTTTGAACGCGAAATTAGATTTCGATAATTTGCAAAATTACAATATTTTAATTTTGAAGGTGTGGTTTTTTTGCGAAACTAATCGAGCCTCAGATGGAGTACTTATGTATGAATTAACATTACTCATTCATTTGTTAAACGGCGCACAATGAGGCAAGCTACGAAATTTTTATGAAAGAGAGAAAAAATAGTGTGCCCATGAATGAGAAATTGCTGTTAATCTGAAAATTGAAAAAAGCCTAGGTGATTCTAGAGTGATTCTGTTTTCAACATAAAATACAATTCCCGTCAAAAAGTGAAATTTTTATAAAAAAAAATATTCCGATTTTAGCGCTTTCGACTAAAAATTACGTTTATCAGCATTTAACATTGTTATTATTTTACATCCAAAGTTATAAAAAACAAAATGATTGTTTTTGAACCTGGAAAAAATTTTACTGCAAAAACCAAAATTTATATAGAAGGCTTATTCAATTCAAAAGCTATCGCAAACAGGGACCTAAATCAGCATTCGTTTTATTATTTTACACGATGTTTTGATTTGATGATATAAAAACATCGCATTAAACAATAAAAAAGGCCGATTTCGGTCCCCATTTTCGGTAGCTTTTGAATTGGAGATGTCTCGTAGACAAATTTTGCATTTTTGCAGTAAAAATTTTTTTATGTTGAAAACTTATCATTGCATTTTCTTATTTTTTAGATTCACCTCAACTGTCCAACTTATACGCGATCATCGCTATAATTAAACTTGATACAATCCGGATTTAAAAAAGGTTCTGAAGTCCTAAAAGTTCAACCTGTTCGATTTGTTGAGTATTTTATTATAGCTCATCAATTTTGCTGACTTCGGTACCATTTCAAAAAAACGTTTTCATCGAATGAAAAATATCGGCCTCTTTTTAACATCATCATTTAAGGGGTGGTCAACTCTAAATTCGAAATCAAGTTACTTTTGTATTTCTTTTCTGATTTGCGTTGAGCACCTCCTGGTGGTCGTCAATAATTCGGAGTGAAGAACGATTTATATCGAGATGATTATTTTATGAAAATTTAGAAAAAATACGAGCATTTTGGTAGTATTTTTCCCTCATACTGTATGAGTCATACATGGTCAGGAAAGCACTTTTTATTGTTATGAAAATATGGCTCCGGACTATCTATATCTGTTTATTAAAATTTATCAATTTTTGGAAAATCGAAACACGATTAATGAAAAAACGAGAACGAATTTGGAGACAACCTTTCATGCGGCTCTGCACAGACTCATTAGCTACACATTCATTTAGGTTTCGAATGTGTAAATTTAAAATCCAGGGAGAAGATACATTTTGAATGAGACCTCTAAAATAGGGTCAAAATACGGTTTTTTGATAATGCTGAAGCCAAATGAAAGAATTTTTCAAAAACCCTGCTTGCGGGTCTGCCCACCTTCTGCCCGGTTAATTTGAGATATAAATAATTGTTATACCTTAAAAACTCAGGGAGGAGATACATTTTTAAGAAATAATTCCATCAGTTTTGTATGCTCGTTACTGATTGGACGAGCCTGTCACACTCAAATTTTTTTTGGGATGCAAGATTTTTGTTCGAATATATTAATTGGAGGTCTTATTTGATCGAACAATTTGTACTGCTCCGGCAATTGGCCATTGAAAACCGACATTTTTCTAAATTCTTGACGACTACCCCTTTAAGTACATTTATAAGAATTTTTTTTAAAAACGGTTAAAAAGCTCTTTTTCTGATAAAAAAACTTTTTTGTTAAAAATATTTTCCCCTCATCGTGATCTTTTCATATTTTTTTTTAATTAAGATAAATAAGAAAAACGTAATTAGATTACGAAACTATATGAATGAAGATTACTCATCCAATTGTTAAATGTCGCACAACGAGGCGATAACCAAGCTACGAAATTTTTATGAAAGAGAAATAATAAAATCAAAGAAAAAGATAGGAAAGCGATATTTGTGCCTAAATAAGCTTTTATTATTAAAGATGATTCCTTATATATTTGATGACCCTTATGATTTAAAACAAATGCTTATTTTTTATTTTTAGAATCTCTTGGAACCAACAAACCTAGAAAAAATGAAGATAGAGATAGCCAGGGGTCAAGGTCGCCGTCGAGGTCAGATTCAGAGAATGAGGGTGACTTGGAGAATATGAGAAGAATGTTACTCGCACAAAGGAAAAGGTCGAAATTTATTTCAGTTGTAAAATTGAAGTATTTATTTCTGGAGACGAATTTATACTTTGCCCTTTTTCGTACACCTTGTCTCCCTCGAGTAATTTTAGTAAGTTTTTAGGATCTGGCCAAATAAAAGCAAAAAAATAAGTATTTTCAGAGAATATAAATTTTTATACTGTTGTGTGCGTCTATAAAGACACCCTCTATAAGGACAATATGGCAAAATATTCAAAAGGGTCTTTTTTCTGAAAATTTCTATAATTCACCTCTTTTCAGTGTAAATATGAGTGAATAGCAAAAAAAAATAAAAAAAAGGTCATCATTTTTTTTGGTGTTCAAATTATGGTGTTTAAAAACTTTGGCTTAGGTTTTTAGCTCTTCCCCGTTATTTTTGACATTTTTAGAGCACTTTAAATAAATGACAATATGGCACCAAAAGCTAAAGACAATATGGCAAACTGTCAGCTGTCTTTATAGACGCAAACCACAGTATTGAAAAATCAAAATTATAGGTCTGAGTACTTAAATTTTTACTTTTATCTTATAAACATATAATGTCGTATATTTTTTCTCCACAAATTCATCTTGTCCGGATAAGGGTGCTAAATAAACGCTTCAAAAACTCGTACGGATAAGGGTACAAGTAGTCTATATAAATATTTTGAAATATTGTCCGTAATAACTATCACACTTGATTTTAGTAGGACCCACTTTTATCAATATTTCTTTCATGGTGACTTTATAAGGACGCTCGTATCCCGAGAAAGTGCGTCAGTTTATTTTTATCCTTGAAAATCGGGTGTTTTGCTTTTTCCTGGTAGAACGTTTTGCAAGGTGTGTTATAAGATGCGTCTAGTTAGTGACTAAGTATTAGTTCTAACACATCCTAGAATTTCCCACCGGGAGAGGCTTTTTAACGCGATATTGGTCATCAATGATTCATCGTTTATTGTACTTTGATTTTTTGTTCGAGATAAGTAACCGATTCATATTTTTTCAATCAGTTCGGGTTTGATTACGATTATAAGAATACACAAAAATATAAGAACACTTTTTAACAAATTCTTTCGCAAAGTAATTTTGCAAACTTGCATGATCAAATCAATACAGTGCTTTTTATAATTTATTTGTTATAAAGATGAATCTTTATAATTTGCATATATATTCCGACATAAGTTTTGTCATCATCAGTGCTATAATACGGTAATAAAATGTTGTGCAGAATTTTGAAAAACCATGAAAAAAAAATCTGTTCAACAAACAAAAGACATGTGATACCGTAGATATCTATGTGATATATCTACTGTATCACATTTCTTTCTGGAACAGATTTTTTTCATTGTTTTTTCAAAATTCTGCACAAAATTTTAGTACTGTATTATAGCACTGATTATGACAAAACTTATGCCGAAATATATATGCAAATTATAATGATTCACCTTTATAACAAATAAAAAAGACGAAGACTACTTAGAAAAAAACACACCATTTGCTTTGTATATATTTAAAAAGCACGCCATAATAATGGTTTTTCTAAAATATATACAAAGCTGATAATTGATTTAATCATTTTATATTCTGAATGGTTTGCCAAATTACTTTGTGAAAAGTTTTAGCTGAAAAGTTTTCGTATTTTTTTGTGCCATGGCGGTTATCAAATAATAACATAACAAATAATAGCCAGGAAGTCAATTAAGAGTGTCTGGTTTACGAAAAGAAACTAATATCACATCCAAATAGTCAAACAATTACCTCATAATTAACTTTGAAAATGTCCAATTTTTTTCAAATCATGACATTTAAATGTACTGCAATGTCAAAAAATTTGAAAAATGTAAACTATTTTCATCGTCACAAATATTTTTTTGTCATTATTCATTAAGAAAATTTCAAACTTAACATTATGATTCTCATTTCAACCCTATTTTTCCTGACAAAAACATTTCGAAAGCTTTTTGCCATGTATCATTTTTCTTCAAATGTAATTTAAAAATAAAGTATTTGTTAGGGTGGGAATAGTTCATAACATTTTTTTGTAATTTGAAAACTGCATAAAACCGCCTTTTTTATTTTTTTGACGACGCAGTACATTTCAAATGTCATGATTTCAATAAATGCTGAGGTGTTTTTTGAATCTGACATTTCTTTCTTATTTCAAAATTCTGACATTCAAGTCCCCAAAAAAACATTCTAAAAACAAAAAAATTTGAACGGGTATTTTCTTGAGCATACCCTAGATTGTAAATATGAGTCATTTGCGTTCCCCTTTCATGCGTAAGTTTAAGCAAAAGATAGGGAAAACATGGAGAAAGGGGAAGAAAACCTACGCAAAATCGTTCCCTTTTACAAGAGTGCAAACTCCTTGTTTTGACCTCAATAACAGAGCCGCTAATAAACCGGGCGATTTGCGATCTCGATTATCCACAAAGAAAGTCAAACCAGTTGAACCTCTAAACGAAAAATTTTATATTAACCCTTCGCCGCTCAAAAAAGTTGCAAATTTACAGTTTACCATCAAGCGTGTCTCGCCGCCTATCCAGAAGAAAATTGAAAATAATATACAAAACGCTAATTTGTCCTTTAACATTACAAGGACAGTTAAGAATGAGCAAGCTAGAAATCCAAATTCGTTGATTATTGATACGAGGGATAGCTCAGAGGAAGAGGAGAATCAAAATCAAGTTAAAGTTATTCCCAAAATAGTTCAATCTTTGCATTCAAAACAAACAGCTAAAAAAAGGCGCTCCAGGTAACATTATTCTCAAATTTGTGAAAACAATAAAAATTTAGGCAAAACCTACGCATTTTTATATTAAAAATGTGTGTACAATGCAGTTGAGGTTAACTGGCCTTTTAAAAAAGGTCTTTCTTACGAAGGTTATCTCACCAACAAAAAACCGCGTCTGATTTTTTCTAGCCTTTTGATGAAAACTTTGGAAAAACAATTCCGCTTTGACGGCCAATTTGCAAAAATAATTAATATTTTCAAACACCATAATAATGTAGTGGATATTTTTATAAATTTTCCTTAACTTATGCGAAAAACGCCAAAATGTCTTAAAATCATGATTTTCTCCGCAATTTTCGGTTTTTAAACTTGAATCAATTTTTTTTTGGTTTTATCCTGAAATCTATTTTTTTTTGCTAAAAGATTGACCCTATTGACTAAAATTCGATTTCTACTTTTCACATTTTCTAGAAGACCATTCCAAACTTTGGACTCGAAAGTTCCAACGATTTTTAAAATTGCTGAAGATATAAAAATTTTGTTATTGGTCATATATTATGACTCATATTCAGTTAAGAAAACGCCGTTCTTAAAATTCATTCAAATGCCTTTTTACTGGATATGAGAAATCTCTTAACCCCCACCTGCACGAGCGTGTTTCAGAACACAGAGACCAAAAATATTTTGAGGAAGTGTCATTTTGGCCGGCGGAATATCGGAACAAACCCCCGATACTTCCCCTTATTTTTAATTTAGTTAGTAGGACATCTCGTGCAGGTGAGGGTTAAGAGAATAAATTGATTCTTCTGGGATAAAATCATTGTAGTAGTTTATCACTATTAGAATTTTTTTAAGACAAAAAAAGTGCTTCGTCAATGTAGAGAAAATAAATCAAAATTTATATAAGTAACCACGGACATTCGGCATCATAGCGTGGAAGCATATTATGTATCAGCAAACGGTTTTTCGCAGCGTGTTGCCAAGGAACTTTGTGATATTGGAAACGTTTTTATTTTTTTCAAGTCAACCGGTACACCGGTAATCGATTTCTGAAATTACCAGTTTTTTTGAGGCAAACCATAGGAATTTTCAAAAAGTAAATCACTAGAAATCTGTTTTCTTTGACCGTTTACCACATAGAGGCCAATTATTATCATAAGTACATACAATTCGTTAAAAATAGACAAAAAAAGTTGGGGCTACTGAGATTCGAACCCCTGAACTTATGTCTAAAACATCAATTACCGGTGAACCGGTTGTTTTTGAAAAAAACAAAAAGTTTCCAATATGAGACATTTAGTAGGCTACACGTTGCAAAAAACCATTTGCTGATACATAATATGGTTTCCGCGCTATGATTCCGAATGTCAGTACTTACTTAAAAAAAAAGCTACCTTAACAAGTGGTCTAGAAATCACTGGGGCCACCGCCTTAAATCGGTCGGGCCGAAATGTCTACGTGTGACGGGCTGTTTCATGAAATAACTTTAAAACGATTTTAATAATTATATAAATAATATCTGTTTTAGTCGTGCTGTCTTCCAATCAGTTTCCGATATTGTCGTTGAAGACGAATCCCTGGACGAAATTTCAGACTCAGGTAACTAAAAAATCATTTTTATTTTCCTATTCTTTTTTCTAATAATTCTGTCTATCAGACGATTATATGACAATTTTGGCTATAAGACAATTGTATGACAATTTTGTCTAAAGCAATTTGTATGATATTTACGATATATAAAATATGATATTGTCAATACCTGTCCATACTTAATAATGAATGTTTAAAGTGCGTACGGGAAACCTACAGATATATTGCTACTTAAAAAAACTGCTCCGATCAAATAAAAATGCTCGGCCCTCTAGTGATTAGAAATTGAGTTGTTGAAACTCTTATTTTTAGCACTTAATTCGATTTTGAGCTTATAAAAAAATATTTTTATGTTTTTTTTTATTAAATCATTTTTGAAATTAAGGCTCGTTTAGAAATGAAGAAAGTGGCTATTTTAATTTTAACCCAGGCAGGATCTAAAATTTAAACTGGAATCATCTACTATTATAATGAGCTTCGTTTATATCCCGCCTAGGTGTTTTCACCGGTAAAAATACTCCTTAACGAGCCTAAAATTTGAGGATGCATCAATATTTTTCCTGACATTTCACTGGAGTATCTGCGCCTTTTTCGATTTCAAAATTTTGATTTGTCTTGTGATCTCTTTTATGCATTTTGTTTTTTTAGCTCAAAAATAAATTTAAACACCATAATAATTTGGGGCTTATTTTTATAAAATATAAGCTTTTATTCTTATGTTCGCAATTTAACTATAGAAATTGCTTATTTGGATTTTATGTAACTACAGTTTTTATGTTTTCTAGCAGAGCGACTCTGCCAAGAAAATCTATGTAATCCCTATTTAATGCTATAAGGACAAAATGGGCAATTTTCCCAGTTCATTACGTTTGATGCAATGCATGTAATTCTAATTAAAAAAAATAAAAAAAGTTATTTTTTTGATTTAAACCCCCGAATTTAGCATTCTCTTGGGAGTCGGTAAATAACTCTTCAGTGTATTAAATTTAACAAAAATGTATTCACACGTCATTTAGAAGATACAGCAGATGAAATATTAATTGTTAAAGAAATCCGAAAGCCAAAAAAGAAAAAAAGTAAACAAACTGAAAAGTAAGTCAAAAACTAGATTTTAATTTAATACAACAAATGACGCATAGAAAATTTTTCGGAAAAATTTTAATTTTTTTTTCACGTTTTTCATACAAAATAAAATAAATAAAAATAGGTTATATTGGTGGCAAAATTTCCTCAGAAAATACAACAAAAGTTTTTAATTAAAAAACCGCTGTGGCGGAGTTTTTTTCAGCGCAACCCGCAATCGGAGCGAATGTTCTCGAAAATGGTACATACGATTCAAAAAATTATAATTGTATCCCAGAGTCAATGAGTTGATACCTATGATAGACTTTGTCTCTTACCGATGGACTGACCGGTTAACCGTTGATCAGCTTAAAAAGGCGGAATTTTGGGAAAATTCACCTAAAAAGCTCGTATCAATCGGAGCGAATGATCTCCAATACGGTACAATCGATTCAATAAATTTCAATTGAAGCCGATAGTCAAAGAGTCGGTTCCCGCAATGCCCTTTGTTTTCACTGATCCGATGGCCGTTTAACCCGTAATCAGCAAAAATACCGATTGCTACTTCCATTTGGGTTGCGCTGAAAAACAACAACGCCTGTGTTCTATAAATATAACATATTTTCTATGATAGATTTAACTGCAATGTTACTACAAAGCCAATATTATTAAGATAATGTGGTAAACATTTGATAAACTCGCTTTCTTAAAATTTGTGTTTTGTTAAGTTTCTTTTATTTAAATGCCACCCTCCCTTTGTCAAAGATATCAATTTATTAAACAGTTTTTTGTCCAGATGGCCTAGAAAAATTAAGCTAACATTTTGATGACATATACATTCTTTTAAGTAGGACGGACCCTACTATTGTAAGGACGCCTCCGTTATAAGGACGCACTTTGCTTCGAAAGTTTTTCGGTCCGTTATAAGGACGCTCAGGCAAATTTATATCGTCGTCCAGAATAATTCAACTCAACAAACACAAATATTATGGTGTCAATTATTGTCCTTATAGACAAAACCAATGTATAATTAGATATCTATGGGGCATAGCTACTACGGTTTTTGCTCGAGAGGAGGGGCACCTAAAAAAACGTTACCTAAGAGTTTTCATGATTATTTCGACTTTAGGGAATAAAATAAAATGAACTTTATAAATACAAGTTTGTGCCCTAGTGGTCATTATTTAAGATAAAAAATACAAAATTAACTTTGAACAAAAAGTTTTAATTGTTAAGATGTCATGATTCAATTTTCTGGACATTATACATCGTATCTTCTGAATAAATTTAATTTTCTTATTTCTTTGGGAAAAAGCAATCAAACTTAATGATCCGACGACCATTGCTTATCATTCACGGTAGCCATCCTATTATATTTACCGCAAATAAAATCTAATAAAGAATTCATGGCCTAAGATCTTCAGATCCTTAACCCTCACAGGCATGCTTGTTTTTTTGAAACACAGACCAAGGAAGCTACAGTAGAGTGTTTTTAAATGGACAGGTAGTTAGGACGGGTTCGGCATGACAATTCCTGCCAGCGTGTGTTTAAAGGAACAGCCCCGAAGGGAAATTTTTTCGCCACAAGCGTTTAAACGGACAGGTTTGGAAAAATTCCGTAGGAATTTTTGGTAAAGAAAATATACTACAATTTGAAATCCTGACTTAGTGAGCCCCTGAAAAGTAGTAAACTGTCGTTCTAGATGGATCTCACAGCTTTTAAAACCTTAAAAATGTTGTTCTGGGTAGATCTCTCGGAACCTCATTTTTAAGTTTTTTAAATCTAAATTTTGTCGTTCCGGGTGGATCTATCGAAACGACATTATTTAGCTTTTAGACTATAAAAAATGTTGTTCCGGGTGGATCTTTGTTCGTTCAAACACACTCTACTGGAACCTTATTTTCAATTTTTAGAAGTTTGCCATTTTTGTGCATGCATCTCAGAGTGATAAAACTAGTGAAAAGAGACAATAAAATAATTACAGAAATATTCATCTATCAACACATTTTTGGAAGACCAAAATTTATTTTCGGTTCACGACCCAGAAAGCTTTCTTTTTATTTTGGAATTATGTACATGCATTTAAGACCGGAAATGCATCCAAATTTTGCTTAAAATTTAAAATAAGGGGAGCTTTCTGGGCCTGATCCGAAAATAAATTATTGGTCTGACAAACATATGTTGCTGAGCTGCATATTTCTAGAATTATTTGTTTTTCTCTGACTGAAATTTGTTACGCAATCTGAGTTTCAATACACAAACGCGCATGTGAACTATCGCAAGTCCTTGAGGGTTAAAAATTATTTTGACGTCGTTCAGTTTTCCTAGGAATAACTATTTTGTGAATGAATATTTAATGAAAAAACCTATATATTTTACTGGTTTCGAAAGCACCAACTTATTAATAATAAATAACGGCTTGGGAAAAAATTTGATGAGTTGTCATTTTAATCATATTTGTAATAACATCTTGAGAGAAAATTAATTTAACCGTTTTATAGAGATATGAGAAAGCGGAAATTTCAGAAATTTGAATTTTTAAGAAAAATTCAGATCGCCGAAGGCCTTTCTTAAAATTTAGTTTCGGTTCAAATTTAGGTTCAGTGTAAAACTTGAAATTTGTAAATGCAATACTGAATTAATTAATATTTATAACTATAGTAAACTTACACAAGTTAATTTTGTCGTTATAAAGATCAGAGCACTCTGGCGCTATAACGGTAAATAGGATCACCGTCTGACCATTACCAATCGTATTTTCTTCGTCAGATTAGATTTAACATATTCATTAATGTTATTTTTTGTTTTGAAGTTCATAGCTCTCTAGCGCTAAGACTGTACATAAAGTCACCGTCAGACTAGGACCAATCGTATGTTTTTTGACATATTGATATTTAACCCCCATCTGCACGATATGTCCTACCCCCCCCCACCTGCACGAGAGTGTTTCAGAACACACACATAGACTTTGTGACATAGATAGGGTGCGCAGGGGTCAAAATTCTAATTTTTAATTTAAATTGATTTTCATCTTACAAAGTGTTCCGCCTACGCATTTTTTTTGTCAAAATGACCAACATTTTTTCGAAAATTTTATTTTTCAAAATTTTTTTTCAGAAAATAGCAAATTTTTATGTGAGTACGATCCTTGCCACAAGCAAACTAAAAAATCGAGCTGATTATGCTCAAAACGAAATTAGTGCTGAAAATGAGGGTTTTTGAAACTCACTTTCTGACCACTAGATGGTCCAAAAAATGGTCTTTTTCGGTGGCGATTACCCCCCGATAGCAAATAAATGTTTATCAACAGTTTTATCTTGTTTCAGTACTGTTTTAAACAAAAAATTGCATCCAATAATGCATTTCCGGTCTGATGAGAAATTTCTAGAACTCACCAAAATTCTTGAAATTAAAAATAAGGGGAACTATCGGGGGTCTGTTCCGATATTCGCCCAAAATGACACTTCCCCAAAATATTTTTTGTCTCTGTGTTCTGAAACACGCTCGTGCAGGTTTGGGTTAAACAAATTTTAAGCTAACTTTTTCGAGCGGGCACTACCCATAACACTTAAAACCACTTTTTTTGCAAAAACTGCTAGTAAACAACATTCATGGTATTTCGGTTAATCCGAAATTGATTTTTTCTGTAAATGTTAAATGAAAATGCCGATTAAAAGCAATCATAAATAATTTAGTTTTCTCGAGTTCGCGACCTTATTCAGCTCCAATTTGACTTATAAAACTATATAACATAATTTTTACTAACGTTTCGGTATAAAACAATTTTCAGAATTGTTGCAAAAAGGTCGCCCGAACGAAAAGTTCACTCAAGATCTGCAATTGAAAAAATCGAATCTAGAAAAAAGTATATCAAAAATGAAATGCCAACAAAAGTAAGAAATCCCTCGAAAACAGATTCGCCGAAAAAGGCAAAAGTGCGAAAAACTGGGGATGACGAATTCGACAAAAAAATGGACCGAATCAGAAGAGAAAACGAAAGACTAGAACAAAAGGCAAAATTAGTCCAGGCCGAAAAGAGAAAATATGGCTACAAATAAGGTCGACCATCTTCTATGCAAAATCAGAAAAAAATCCTGCCATATCATACGCACTCGGCCAGAGATGATAATTATATTATTTATACTGCTGGTATTTTCATTGGTTTACAAGGGTACCGATTTTAGATACTATTGTTGTTCACTTTTTTCGTTAGTATCATTTTTAAGGTGAATTTTAGAAAACATTTTAGACCAAATTCACTATAAAAACTAATTTGCAAAAACAAAAGTTGGTGTTATGACTCGAACCTAAGACCCCCAAAATACCAATATAAAATTTTGCTTTTTTCGATTCAGCATTCTAGAAACTTTAATAAAAAACTGTTAACGATTTTGAACATTCTTTGAGATATTTCCTGATTTAACCGAAATTGTCTTTTCGACGGCGGTATTTTTTTTCTACCATTTTTTTTGTTCATGAAAAAGTAAGGTAATTTGGCTTGATTTTCTTTTCAAATGCTTCATGTTTAGTTTAAATTTTTATGGGGTTTTGAGCGCATCAAAAAAGGAGAAGACAGTTCCCCCTCCTTCGCTTTAATTGATTCTAATTTTAAAAATATTCGATTGAAAATTCTTTTTTAATTTATGTTTGAAATGATGATTTAAAAACCTTCTTTTTGGTCAAAATTTTTATATTTTGTTAAATTGGCCCATAAATTGGGCGAATAGCGCGGCCTCAAAATAGTCACGAGTTTGAAATAGTCTTCAGCTGTGTTTTTAGCAGAAACAAAAGTCCATTATTTTTGGCGTTTCAAACTATTTGACTCATATAGTTTTTTGGCTTTATTTCCCAGGGAAGCTCTCTATCAATCAGGACGCATCATTCCACCAGAATCTTGCCTAGTCCTTAAATCGCATATTTTAAATTTATAAATTTACAAAAAAAATCAAGTTTTCAATACTGACCAATTCCAAAAATTTAATAAAAATTTAGGCGTCGCTTTGACCAAAGAATCAAAATATCGTTCTTAAAATATTTTCTATTTCAGATGATTATAAGGCAGTGAATCGGTAAATTTTTATATTAATTTAAATATGGGTGCTTCGGATTTCTCGGCGCTTTACGTCAAAGGAGCTCGAGTTTGGATTCCCGACAAAACAGATGTTTGGAAGCCGTGTAGATTAGCCAAAGATTATGACGCTGGCGAGAAAAATATTCAGGAAAATAGAAAATAATTTCAAGTACATTTGATGACCGTGGTCAACTTATCTAACACCAAACTTACTCAAAAATTTACATTAAATGTATTTACAGTTATGTATTACAGTAAAAAGCGCGCGAAACAGACAATTTGTAACATAAAGTGAAAATTAGACATCATCTGCTACTAAAAGATAGTTTACTGGGAACGATATAAGCAAATATGCTCTGATTTCGAAAACAGTGGATTACAGAGATAAACCATTTTCAAAATCAGACCATAATTGCTTATAAAGTCTCAGCTAATCATGCTCAAGGATTTATGAGCTTAGTGCATCCATGACCAGGTTTTCAGTTAATTTCAATAATCTTGTCAGAAGATAGTAAAACAAATGTAATATAAGACAGTGTCAAATGTTTCTTTCAGAATTTCATAACATTTTTTGTAAAATTCTAGCCCCATGACCTGGCTTTTATTAAATTTCAGTCATGTTATAAAGTGTAATTTGACCCTGTTTTGGTGTCAAATTTTATTTTGGACATTTAAATTACATTTATTTCAACGTGTAATATGAGTCATTATTATATGACCCCCGCAAATTTAATTTTTAATAATTTTTTCGTAATCCTTGAATTTTTTGGAACCGATTTTAATTTTTTTAAAAAATCCTTGAGCAGTTTCCAAGAAACCGATAATTTCCGGTACAGTACCGGTTAAAAACCGGCTCTGCAGTTTCACGTCGATTGGAAAATTATATTATGACCCACAAATTACAAAATACCGTATGTGCCACTTTCGAGCTATCTCACCGTTTTATACAACCCATCTGAACGAAATCGACCTCAAGCGATTTTTGGTGGCATTCATATGTTCTAAACCATCATTTTATATTCCATATTTCGCGCACTTTTCACTGTAATTTGTACTATTATTTGAGCTTCTGGGTATCGGACCCGAAAAACAATCTACCCCTATGAACCGATTCCAGAAGTAAAATATCAAAATACAAATAAATTTTAGAAAAAAAACTCAAGAATATTAAATATAAAATAATAAAAATTTGGTACAATTATTACAGTAGGTGACTTAAAACAGGACCACACCCTTAGGACATTTCATCTAGACAAACAACAGCGCTTGTACATGGACAAAACCACAAAAAAGAAGGTTGTCTTTATAGACACACGACAGTCATAACATATAAATTAAAAAAAAAGCTCAAGTATATTGAATATAACTATATTTATATAAGCCTGTTGCGTTTTGTCTTCACGAAATGTCCTAAGGGTGTGTCCTGTTTTAAGCTCACCTTACTGGTAAGTAATTGTATCAAATTTTTATATTTAAATACTTGAGCTTTTTTTCTAAAAATTTATTCGTAATTTTGATATGTTAAGGATCCCCTTATATTCTATAAAATACGTTAATTCCCTGATCAAAGATGAGGGTTCTGAATAATGATCTGCTTGACGAAGATGACGTTTCGATTTTCGCCTATACTGTGGTAACATTTTGGTCTTTCCTCCATTTGCGTATCCCGGAAGTCCTCTTGGCCGACAAACGATCTTAACTGCTCTCTTCGTTTCTTTCAGAAACCCGCTGTTCTCTAATTTCGCTAAAAGAGCGATTTGTCACCGTGAACATGTTTATACCTACTGTGGAATTGTTTGGTTGCCATCAAACCCTTACAAGGCTGTCCCATTTACGACACGGATTTTATTGATTTATACAGTATTACCGCAAAATTTAAAAAATTATGAACATACAGTCTTTCGCTTTAGCGATCAAAATATATAAGTAAGAAATTCGTACCAAGTTAGGGCTGTACAATAATTGTAGAAAAAGTTCACACAAGTTTGTTACTTTTTTTATATCTTTTCATTAATTGCCTCGAATTATTATGGTTTTTGGAAGAATATACCAAAAGGGTAAAAGTTAAATACCTTGTTTGATTTCCTCATGTTTGGAACATGCTCATTTTTCTTTATAAAATACCTATTATCGAGTGTTTTTTTGTGTATTTTCCGTTTTTTGGCGACAAAACCTAGCATTTATTGTCCAATTAATTTTTTTTCGACTACATAGTAATCAAAGGATCATCATCTTGCGTAGGTAAGCCTTAAATGGCGTTTTTTTTATTGATGGTGCATTATTGTTTATGACTTTTGTTACATTAAGAAGCAAGGAGTATATAGTCATGTTATCTTCAACATCGAAGTAATTACCCACTGTTCATAATTTTCTAATACTTGAGTGGTTTTAACCGTATACTCCTTAGACTTGTCAGAGTTTAACTTGAGAGATAATGGTAAACAATCGTATTTTTTTATAATTCACCATAAGGTCTAAAAACTCGTCTCAAAGTCTTTGCAGCGTAGAAATACAGGCAGTGGAAAATTACAGTATTTTAAGATTTGTGAGTTCTCTCTTGTTACATTGTTGACATCAATTCATTTCAGTTCTTTCGTACATCTGAAGCAAAGCCAGTCTGTGTGTATTTGTGATTCTGGAAAACGCACGACCCAGACAAATTTTACACTTTAAAACATATTAACCTGTGAGCACAGATTGTGGCTCTAGCATACTTAAATTATTCAAAAAACGCAAAAAACGGGATCGTAGAATCTTTTCCTTTCAAACACATTATAAACAATTTTTGATTCGGTTCCGACAAAATAATTGAAACTTTTTTTCGAATGTATTTGGTTCCCGTGGGATGTTGATTTAAAGGATTTTCGCCTATGTTTCACTTCCCCGAAAAATATTCAGAACTAGACATAAAAACAAGATTGAGAATTAGCAGTTTTTTAGAAAAGCGATTGTGCATGCAATACATTTTAAATAAAAATTTATCGGTATCTTAGGCAGATATTTTTTTAGAAGTGAAATTTCTAAAACTTAGCAAACTCAAGTATCCCATGAAAAACATTATAACACATATGCTATAAATGCTCTCCTTGTAAGGTTGAAAAGATCCGTTCGCTCTAGGCGAGGAATCCAGATTAGTTATAGTGAAAAACAAATTTCCGAGAACATAATAAATATAAAGAGAAACATACGAAAATTATTTTTCAACGGAATCCGTAAATTTTCGCAATTTATGCTAAAAATTGCCCAGGCAAGGCACGTAGACAAACAATTAAGTTGCATGTAACTGCAAACGTTTAGATTGTTAAGGTCCGGTAAAATAGCCCGCGAATACCCATCCAAGCTCATTTTTCTTTACAAAATCAAAGCTATTTTTTAGAAGTATGTTTTCTATCTTTTGGAGGTCTCTTTTTTTAAGACTGTCCCCACGTCTGATTTTTGACTGGGCGAACTAGACTAGATAGCGAAAAAATTGGGTTTTGTTTTACACCGTTAAAAACTTCGCCGAAAAAAATAATGCGGTAGGAAAATTTTTGCTTCCAAGGTTTGATCACGTGAACCGGAAAATCATCAATGAGAAATTTGCTCGAAATTACCGAAAAACCGATTTTTGCGAATTAAGTTGCGAACAAAACAAAATGTCACCACTAAACTTCAGTTAAAATTCAAATGCAAAAAAACGTTTGTCGCTATCCTAGCCTGGTTCCTCAGACGCAGACCCCTTAACTCGAACACTCTTAAAAACGACGATAATTTCAATTATTCGATAAATTTTCAATTATTCGATAAATTTCTTATTTTTGAGTTTCTCCATTTAGCCAGCGAGATAATGCAGATCTTGCATCCTCATATTAATCCGATTGCAAATTCTGCGTTTACGAACATGTTCGTTTGTGAAAAGATCAATCTGATATTGTTACTGGTGAATCGGAGCTGGCAAAACGGTTTCTGCAAGTTGTTCAATGAAATTTTTTGCTGCTGTAGGTGGAACTACCAGTGGAAATCTTCTGATAAAAAAAGGTCAATAATTGATGTTTGGGTCGTGCTTTACGGGGCAAACAATGTAAAGTGTTGGAACGACGCCTATCTATCTTATAATCAAAAGCAGAATCTAGTACCAAATTTGCAGCGGCGAAAAAATAGAAATCCAAAAAAATTTTTTTTTTGGAAATTCTACCGTAAAATCTCGGTCAATAAGTTTTCAATTGAACGTTTTGGGCGTTGGCGGCGTCGTGCGCAAAATAGGAAAAGAAAACTTTCACTGTAATTAATTGTTTTGATCAAAAACATTTTTTTGGCCTACGCATTTGGTTTATTCAAGTGTGAAATTTTTCTTCCAGTGTCCCAAAAAATCATTCAAAATTTTTCGAAATCTTTTTAATTTTGTCCCGGACCCAAATTTCTTCAACGGTCACGCTTATGCCGGTTAGTAATTAAAAATACGAAATTAGTATGTCCTCTTAGAGTAGTTTTTAAGGTAGTCTTTTGGTTAAAAGAAAGTCATCCCGTTCTCATGACGGATTACGGGAAACCGTAAATGCAATCGTGCAATGTTGTCTTGCATTCAACTGCCAACTAAAAAAGCTCAAGGAGAAAATTTTTAAAAAAATTTACGACTAACATCCGTTCACCGGTAATTCACCTTCTAAACGGAATAACCGTTTTTCTTCAAAAACACAGCTAAATACCGGCAAAACTTGCCTTAATGATAGAATTTCACGAGGAATTTTTTGGTACATCAAAATTTCTGAACATGTGGACACCACTATGGTGTCAAAATTACAATTTCTTCATCATTCAATATCCTGATAAGGCCAGAAACTTACTCACCTCGGGTAACTTTTGGAGAGAAAACGGTTCATTTCATGGTTTAGAAGGTGAATACCGGTGAACCGGTAATCCAAAAAAAAAAGAAAATCTTCTCATTGAGCTTTTTTTAGTTGGCGTGAATGCAAAAACAAGTTCCTCGATAGCATTTAAGGTTTCCGTAATCGGCATGAGAAAGGTACTTCACTTTAAAAAAAATACTCTTTAGGTCTGAGACCTCTTTATCAATTTTTTTTAAGTTATGTACTCAATATATACTTTATTTTAATAAATTAATAATAATTAATACTCAAATTTATAGCTTATAGGCATTTCTCAATAATTGGTCGAAAATCGAAATTAGGTGGACGTGCTACCTAAACTTTATACTACGCCTAAGATCTGTCGAAAATCTGGTTGCATTTTTTGACTTTAAAAATATTTAAGGCCTGTTTTCAAGCAGGTAAACTATTTGTGTGTAACTTGTTACCCACCTGTTTTAATATCGTGAAAAATTATCTACTGTGGTTTAGTCTATAACAACTAATACTGTCAACATATGCCAAAACTACGTTTGTGAACATGCCATTTTCGAAGAGTGTAAGAAAGAGCGAGTAAAAAAGAAAGACTTTCATATTGTCTCTCAGTCGATTAAAACACCCGTGTTTCGCAAATTTTGGCAGAAGAGCAAAAATAACTTCATTATTAAGGGGGTAGGTGTCGGTTTTTTCTTTAGGCCCTTATAGAATTAATTTATGATACCTTAAATATCGGTTATGATAAGTTGACCCAAGGAATCTCTGGTAGCTTTTTTTTTCAAAACAATCTAGACAAAATCTAAATTTTCAAAAATTTCGAATATTTTTTTTGCTTTAACCCGCATAAAACAGGTATTCCACCATGAATATAAAACATTTTTTATTGGTGAATAATGACCCACCGCAAAGATGCATGACTTTAAATTATCGGAAATGTCTTAATCGAATTCTAGACAATTTCAATTATTTTTAAAAAGCCAAATGTTAAACCTTAATTATCGAAATTTGACGCTGATTGGTTGAAAATTTTGATTAGATGTAAGACAAATTTTTTGATCGAGTGAAATCTCAGGCTTCATTTGGTGGTACTTTTGTTTCGATTAGAGAACATTTTTTTTCAAACTTTTATTTTCCGGTTTACTCCAAGTCAATTTCCTAGAATTTTCTAGAATATAAAATCAGAAAATTCCTTCCGACCACATTGACCGCATTATATTTATCTACCTTAGCCAAAAAACGGCTTTATTCTAAACATTCGTCTAAAAGAAAGATAGAGTTTGAAGTCGAAAAATTGGAAAAAATCGGCGTTCAAGTGAGATTCTAGAAAAAAAAATGTCAAAATTTGGAAAAATCCTTCAAAGACCACATTTTTGTTCTTATTATCGCT
Organism: Oikopleura vanhoeffeni; assembly: GCA_004367855.1. Lineage (NCBI taxonomy): Eukaryota > Metazoa > Chordata > Appendicularia > Copelata > Oikopleuridae > Oikopleura > Oikopleura vanhoeffeni. The sequence goes on along the minus strand of SCLH01001103.1, from coordinate 160,738 downwards.
ACTGACACGGCTTTGTATGGGGGTCTAAAAGAAGATTAGATTTAAAAAAAACGTTTAGTGCTCTATGAATATCACTCACCACCTGATGGTGTGGATGTAACAAGGTTGACTTTGAGATGTGTAATCGTTAGACGAAGGCTAGATCACAACGAGTATCCTCAGATTTTTTCAACTGCCCTAGAACTGTTTTGAGGCGTGATTGGAGGTACCAAAAAGCGACAGCTACCCCTTAAGTCTGGAAATGGCATTTACAGAAAAAATCAAACATTTTCTCTAAGACACTTATTTTAAAAAAATATTGACGAAAGCGCAAAAAATAGTCTGCGGCAAAAAATTTTATTGATAAATGGCTCCAAGGTTTTTGAAAACTTTTGAAAAATTCGCACCAAAATCCTCTAGGTAGCTTGTTTTTTAAAGGGAACCCCCTCTGTAAACCAAAACGGTAAGAGATACGTGGAAAAAGTACCTAACGGAACATCTGCTAAAAAACTACGCGATCTTATAGCGAACCAAGTACAGTTCGTGCGCCCTAACTGGGACACGCACAAACTTTTATTGGCCAACGGACCTGAAGGATCTTTCGGCAACCGAGATCACATTAAACGTTGAGTCCTGGCCATATCGTCATTTTGGTTGTTCCAGTTAGGGCGCATGGATGTATTAAAAAATATACAATAATTAAATTAGATGGAAATGTTGAGGCGAAAGTTCCTTGGCGCGTCAATCCTATTATCGGAAGCGATGGGAATGCACAAAACAACCCGAAATGACAATTCCTCTCGATTTGGTAAATTTATCGAACTCAATTTGACTCCAGCAACAGGCTCATGGGTCGCTGCAAATGAGGAGATATCTAACTGAAAAATTCGTGTGGTTAGACCCGGACCAGATGAAGAAAATTTCTATATTTATCAGTTGTGCGCGGGCAGAGCGATCACACAGGTATTTTAATAACGAATAAAGTGTTTAATTTATATCAGGGGAAACCTTATATGATTGTCAGTCGAAATTAAGTTAAACTCAACTTACAGTTTGTAATAATTTCCATTTCTGATTTTAAAATTAGAATTTTTGATGGAAATCCAAAAAAAAATCTTTCACATCATTTGTTGTCTTAATAGACAAGAGAAAATTTTCAGTCCGCAGACTTATTTATTTCCTCTGGTTCTCGTCTATAGGAACAGTTCGAACCAGAAAAGGTTTAGAGCAAAAAAGTAACTCTTTGTTAGCGGAATTTTTAGGCTGCGTGGCCTCGCATGTTTTTTTCCAAGTTAAGCTTAAATTTCATATGAATGAAAAAAATTTTGAATGAAAATTGAATCAAAACTGAAAAATTGGTTCAAAAAGTAATTTTTCGACCAAAAACTATACAATCAATTTAGAGTAAATATTTTTATCAAATTTGAATTTCCCTAAATAATCAAGAATAGTTTCGAATTTTATTAAAAATGATAACTAATTTTGAAAATTATTATTGTGATCAAAATTTAAATTGAAAAATTTATTTTTCTAAAGTTCAAATTTTAACAGCAGATGCGATTTTCAAACAAAAATGTGTCTTGTGATCTGAGCGGACGCTTTGTCAATTTTCAAAACGTCCGGCCTCACAAACATAGACAGTATTTAATTTTCAGATTTTTTCGCCAATGTTATATTAAAATAATCATGAAGGTTAACTTATGGTTTTAGTTTAATAAGAATATGTTTTCGAAAATTCACTAGTAGTAAACAGGATAAATCATGTCAAAATTTATAATAACTTGAATTTAAAAAATTGATTATTTGAACTGGCTCATTTTAGGTATTCTCGAAGTACGAATATTTTTGAAGCGTAATTCAAATTTCTTATTCCTAGGAATGCTAAAGCATATTAAACTTATCTCATTATTTCGATTTGACAATTCTCTAATATACTGAGTGTTGTGTTTTTTGGGTATTCTATTGTAGCTTCTAAAATTATGATTTACTCATAAATTAGTATCTTAAAAGAAGCCCTAAAGTTTTATGTGTTAACTGTAACTAAATTACCTAACGCCGAAAATATCTTTTCAATACTATTTTTGTTTAGATGGTCAGTATTCTTTTAAAATTTAAATAATTTTAATAATTCTTCCATCTTTTATAAAAAGTGCGCCCTCGAGTACGTATTCATATTCCAAAAATTATAAATTTATTGCTTTATTATTGCATAGTTATTTAGAGAATTTTTCGAAAACATAAAAAAATTGAAGATTTTCCTCAACTTATTTTTTTATTATTCTTAATTTTAATTGATTATTTCGATAGTTTTTGACCAATCAAAACAGAAGTGAAATATTTTTGAAAAATTTTCGTTGAATACGTAGATAACAGTTGTTAAGATTGTAGGTTCCCGAAAAGTTATTGAAAACTCAGGTGACGATAGGAAATAAAGAGTATTAACCCGTAGTACTCATTTAAATGTTACACTTCCGCAAAGTCATAATACCATACAATTAGTTGCTAAAATTAACCTCGCTTTCAAGTATAATATTTCGCAGGCCATTTGAAACCATGCTAAAATTTGAAAAAAATTGGTTTTTAAATACAAAATTCATTTTTTATCACGGGGTTTTTCCACAGTGGGGTACAGCGGTTTTTTCGAAAAAAGCTGAACCTCTTGGCGAAAAACCAGCCAAATTTAGTTTAGTTCCAGTTAGGAGGTGTTCCAGTTAGAAGATAACCCACTTGTATTTGAAATAAGAATACCGACAGCAAATTGGCTTTGGTTTGGCGTAGTATCTTTTCATCATTTATTTTAATTCGTAGACATTTAAAATTAAAATGTTCCCGTAAATATTTGAATATTGGGTCGTTTTTCCATAATTTCATAATACAGTGATATAAAAAACGACCCAATTCCAATACAGTTTTTTATTATTGGAAATTTAATTTTTGTGTGTTTTTATTGAATTTTAATGCAAAAAGTACGGCCTCGAATACTGCATCAGTACTAGTATTATTTAACTTCTACCTAAAGCCTGTTACGTTTATATGAACGTTTTGATTAGCAAAAAATATCGCTAGATAGATTACCTTGGATGATAGCTTAATTCAAAGAATTGTCGTACTACGTTTCGAGGACTGTGGTCTAATCATTACTGCTAAACGGCTATAATTGTATAGACCTATATAGTAGACCCTACTATTGTTGGCTCAAAAATAGTCCGTAGTTAATTAAAAGTCGGGGGGAATTCCGATTTCATCCAGATACAAAAAACTGGGTGATACAGGATCTAGAGCCTAAAGGTTTTTTCAATATTCCAAATTTTCCGACATTAACAAGATTTAATTTCCAATTTTCGTATTTTTTTTTAATTAGAATAATATGACTTGTGAACCTTATTAAATGTCACCGTATAATTTTGGTTGAGCATGTCCATACTTGAATCAACTTGAACATTGTTAAAACAATTTTTAAAAATGAAACCAAAATCAAACATCAATTTGAAAATTTCTCATTAGAAAAATTTTCTTTTGGAATATTTGTCTTGAAAACAACATTAATTTGGGTTTATAAGGCAGATTAAGTTTTTAAACAAAGTTTTTAAATTTAGTTTAACCGATACAAACTTATATTTTTTGAACATCTAGTATATAGGTAGGAACCCGCAAAATAATTATGCTTGACCAAACGTTAAATAAAATTTTATTCGACATAATTTGGGAATTTCATCTCGAGGCTCAATTACGCATAATAATAGCTTCGCAAAATTCTATTTTTGTCGAAATATCTCCACTGAAAATGGCTGTTAAGCCCGAAACGTCAATTAAAAAGACCTATGTCGAAAAAAAATATATAAATTTTATTGTATCAAAAACCAACAAATATAAAACATTTTATAACAATTATTGTAGCGAATGAAAATAAATAATTTGGAAGCATAAATTTCTATAAATCATCGCAACATCGTCCCAAAATTGAAAAACCCGTTTTCAAAAATTGCCTATATTATCGTGAAAATTTTTTGGTTTTTACAAAAGAAATTGAAGACAATGATGTAAGCTTAATCATAGGCAAAGTTTATATACGGTTTTTATTTTTGACAAACGGTGCGAGTGATTTTATAAAACTAATTTATTTTCAAAGATATTTTATTTTTTCATTATCTACAATACACTATATTATTTTTTTTTTTAAATCATTTAACAAGCAAGAATTTATTTTTGCTGTCCTATCCTTATTAGGATGTCTAGAAAAACAAAATCTTAAAAACTTTGTACTTTATAGATCCCGCATTTATAGGCTATAAATTATAACGCCAAATTAATGCTTTTGTGACTCGAAAAATAATTTTTGAGGCAAATATTCAAGAATGTATATTAAAGTTTATTTTATGTACTTAACAATTTTTTTATGCAATTTTTCAAACTAAAGAAAATAGGTTTTGAAAGAAACAATACACTTGAACTTCAGCAGATTTTAGAGTGTTTTTAAAATTTGTAATAAAATAATTATTTCTTTCAAAAAAATTTCTTACTTTCGAAAAATGGTTAAAAAACAATTTGTTAGGGGGGACTTTGCCCTTAGAAAGGTATTCTTAGAATTTTAGACCAAATAATTCGGCCGAAAAATTTCAATGGTGAGAGTCCCGCGTCTCTCAGACGTCAAGGCGACTTATTTATCGGAAAATGAAAAGTAATCTTCTCAGAACTACACATTTGATCACTAAAATTATTTGTTGGAAAAAATCCGGCCGCGGCATATTTTTCTTAACCGAAAAGTTACTTAAAAGTAAATTGGGTTGAAAATTTAAAGAAAAAAAATTCGAACAAGATCAGCTAGAAAAATCGACTCGGCCGGATTAAAGCTTTTTGAGCGCTTTATTTTTCTAACAATTAATTAAGTAATCGGATGTGTAGTCAGTGAAAAAGTTAATTCTTCATGTTTGATCTTGAGTCTCCCTAGTTGCCGACCATGAACGTCCTGACGGATTCGAGACAACTAACATTGTGAATTTTTTGAGGTATAAATTTAACCCAAAAACATTATAACGTATAAATTTACGGTATATGTATAAGTGAAATGTATAGAATTGAGATTTTGAAATGAAAGGCAAGAACAAGAGTTCAACAGCATAAAATTCTAGATGTTTTGCCTGGATTAGATTTTATTGAGGTTTCGAATTCTTCAAAATCATGAAAAACATTTTTTTGCATAGCCGAAATCAAAATATAAATGCTAAGTAGCTTTTTTTTTTAAAAGGCAACCCACCCTTGTGAGTCTTAATAACTCGGAAGTCCATACAAGATATAGACGAAGGTTTTCTGTATGGTGTAGCCAAGTAAATTGGTGATATGGAAATTTTTGTTTTTTTTCAAGTCAACCGATTCAACCGTAATTGACGGTCGAAACCGGTAAAATCGTTTTTATACAGAATCCACCACAAGAAAGTTTTGAAAGTATACATTTTTAGGATAGTTTTTCAAAGAAAATTTTTGTTGGCAATAATATTTTTGATATTTGACACCACCCTAGGGTCAAATTACACTTTTTCAATCTTTTTAACAAATATGAGTTTTAATATGGCAATATAACTTCCTGGGCGGTAGTTTTTCCAGCGAAATCTTTTGACAACCAATGTTTTTGATATTCTTTGCACACCACCCACGTGGTCCAATAACACTTTTTTCTAATAATTGATAACAAAAACTATTAAAAAGTATACTTTCAAACTTTCCTTGTGGTAGATTTGTATAAACCCGATTTTACCGGTTTCGACCGTCAATTACCGGTTTCGACCGTCAGTTACCGTGAACCGGTTGACCTTGAAAAAAAACAAATTTTTGCATACTCACAAATTTACTTTGGCTACACCATAACAGAAAACGTTCGTCTATATCTTGTAATGACTTCCAAGTTATTTAGCTCACAAGGGTGGGTTTGCGTTTAAACCAAAAAGTCTACCTAACATTGTATTTGCACCAAATCTGTGTTTTTTCATGATGTCATTGTATTTTCAAAATAATTGGGTGGCGCAAAAAAATATTTTTTGTTCATTATGAAGAATACGATCTCAAAAAACAAAAAAATAATATGAATCCAGCCAAAAACATTAAAAAGTTTTATGGCTCTCGAACTCTTGTTCTTGCTGTCATGTTCAAAATCTCAAATTTACATATCCTTTAACTTTTAATACATTTCACTATGGCCCCTGATTTTCTGGCCGAAATTCGTCTTGTCTAAATTTTACATAAAAAGCTTTCAAAGTTGTACAGTGTACTGTACTCCAGTACCCTTTTAAAGTACTAAATTGATTTTAATATGTATAAAAAGTCCAGAATTTGATCAAAATTATTGCAAATTTTTCTAACCCCATTTCTTAGCTTGCTGCTCTCCATTTATTCCGACGTAACTGATTATGAAATATTTAACCTTTGAGATTGTCTGGAAGTTGATCATGTTTGATGATGCAAAAGAATTTTGGAAGAAACACAGTATGCCCTGGACATTTACTCGCGTAGGTTCAAAACAACAGTCTTTAATTTGCGGGTTTTGGCGGCTATTTTAACATATTGGAAATTATTAATTATCAGACTCAGGACAGAAGGTAAATTATTCAGAATAATAATTTCTTCTAAAATATTTTTAAATCTGATTCTAGAATTGTGTCACTAGTCACGGTTCAAGAGTTAAATCAATGATGAAAAATGTGAATGTTTTGAGTTACCTAATTGATAACAAACAAAAAGTGGTCAGAAATGGGGGTAGCTTAAACCAATTACGTACAATGCGGCCGATTTACGGACAACGGCCGATTATGCACACAACGCCATTGGAAATCGGCCGTTGTCCGTTATCGGTTGTTGTCGTAATCCGGCCGTGCTAAGCCTACAATCCTCAGAAAGAAGTTTTAAAAATAAAATTTGCTCTATGGGCCAATTAAATTAATGGCCTTTAGTTCGTATGTTTTTGGTATAAACAAAAAACTTTTTAAGAATTTTGTCTATTCGGCGATAAAATTGAACTTAAAATTTTCCTGAAATTTTTGAAAATGTGTGGCAAAATATTTTCAAAACTATCAAAAAGTGCTTCTTAATCACATGTAGAGAAAAAAGACAAGCGATATGCTTGTATGTTTCATATTGTCATAAAAAAAATCATCTTAATGAAATTCCAAAGCAAATTAAAAATGCCTATATTATAAAAAAAATTCAAACATTTTACATTTTTTGTACAGAAATGTATGAAAAAATGGGTTATCAAAAGATTGAAAAAAAAAATTTGGCCTAAGATTATTTTTTTACTTCTCCTTCTAGTCCTAATGAACTGAGTACTGTGTAAAGTTTACTTGTTTTTTTTAGCTTTAGCTTAAATTAATCATGCAGCGAATTTGAAATTTTGTGTTGAATTCTAGAAAATCGCATTTTTGGAAAACGAATTGAAAACTCGAAGAAAATGAAAGTCGTCGGATTCAGTCGAAAGTACCAACAAATTAAAGCTTTGAGTTTCACTGATCAAAAAATCTGCTTCAGCTGTTTGCTATTTTGAGTTTTTCTGGTCGAAAAGTGGTTTCAATGTTTCCAAAAAAAATACTCATAGAAAGAAAAATTCTGAAAAAAAATGAAAATTTTGAACTTTTTGTTTTGTTTTTTTTTTTTAATAAGTTTATGCTTTCTAGTGTTCCTAGCAATTTCGTGCTATTTTACACCCCCACGACGTGCCCTAAAAAAAGTGCGAACCGCTACCCCTTAATAAATTTTTTCTGTCAATTATTAATTTTCGAAAAAATACGATTTTAAAATATCATTAAATTTTTATTTTAAGCACTAAAACGATGTTAATGAGAAATCATTGGGTTACGTTGCGGAATTAGTTGGAGTTTGAAGCCAACCAACTGGCTCAATGGTTTCGCAGCAGAAGAATTCCAAACTGTTTCAGACGTATTTGATAAACCCCCCTAAGAATTGATGAACGCGCTCAGGTAATCATAAAATTGTCACATAAACAAATACTAGTAAAAAATTTTGCTCTTTGTTAATAAAAATATTTCTAAAATTTTTTGAAAATAAATTCAATGTTTCACGCAAATATCTCCGAAATAAGAAAATGTTCGAATTTTTTGAAAAAAGGCGTAGGCAAATACATGTTATATGTTTTTTGACGAAATAATTTTGTACAGGGGAGGAGGCAATATCGCCGAAAGTTTTTGCCAAAAAATTCGGCGACATTTTGGCAGCATTCGGCGATATTGGGCAAGCCCCTTTGTACTGCGAGGGCTTATATCGCAGGAAGTTTTTTGCCAAAAATTTCGGCGATATTGGCCCCCTGTATTTTTGGCTTATATTGTCCTTTCTGGCCACCGGGAACAAAAAAAAGTCACAATTAAAAAAAAAGGCTGTATCAAATAAGGGGCCGCATAATCGGTAGATAGCCGACATTTTATCAAAACTTACATATTTTTGAAATACTTTTGTCCCTATTTGACAAAATGGCCAATTTTTCAAAAATTATTCTTATTTTCAAGACCATAATAATATGTGGGCAATTAGAATTTGGCGGTTTCTATAATTTTCGAGCAATTCGTCCCTATTAGACAAACATGACAACTGTCATTTTTACTTAAAATTCAATCTTTGTAAATTATTTTTATATCAATGAATTTGGAAATAATCACTAGATATCAAAATTCTTTGGAGGCTTTAAAATTTTCGATATAATCGGTAAATATTTTTGAATTACTCCTTAAAAGTACTGTCGGTATTTGTTTAAGCGGACGTGCGTCTAAGCGGACGTTTAATATGTCTTTTTACTGTTTTTGGGAAAACCTACGCATTTTTTAGTTTTGAATTAGGTTTGAAAGTATTAAGCACTAAATACTTAGGTACAATACTACACACTAATTTCAAATATTATTTTTTAAACATTATTTTTATGCGTATTTTCATGAATATGTAATAATATCTAGAATGCAGAAAAGTTAAATGGATCAGGAATTTGATANCTTAAACAGGACACACCCTTAGGACATTTTCATTTAGACAAACCAACAGGCTTGTACATGGACAAAACCACAAAAAGAAGGTTGTCTTTATAGACACACGACAGTATAACTATATAAAATTAAAAAAAAAGCTCAAGTATATTGAATATAGGCTATATTATATATAAGCCTGTTGGTTTGTCTTAACGAAAATGTCCTAAGGGTGTGTCCTGTTTTAGTCACCTTACTGTAGTAATTGTATCAAAATTTTTATATTTAATATACTTGAGTTTTTTTTCTAAAATTTATTCGTATTTTGATATGTTAAGGATCCCCCTTATATTCTATAAAATAGTTAATTCCTGATCAAGATGAGGGTTCTGAAAATGAGTCTGCTGACGAAGATGACGTTTCGATTTTCGCCTATAATTGTGGTAAATTTGGTCTTCCTCATTTGCGTAATCCGGAAGTCCTCTTGGCCGAAAACGATCTTACTGCTCTTTCGTTTCTTCACGAACCCGCTGTTCTCAATTCGCTAAAAGAGCGATTTGTTCACCGTGAACATGTTTATACCTACTGTGGAATTGTTTTGGTTGCCATCAACCCTTACAAGGCCTGTCCCATTTACGACACGGATTTTATTGATTTATACAGGTATTTACCGCAAAATTTCAAAAAATTATGACATACAGTCTTCGCTTTAGCGATCAAAAATATAAGTAGAAGTTCGTACCAGTTAGGGCTGTAACAATAAATTGTAGAAAAAGTTCACAATTGTACTTTTTTTATATCTTTTCATTAATTGCCTCGAATTATTATGGTTTTGAAAATATCAAAAAGAGTAAAAGTTAATACCTTGTTTGATTTTCTCATTTTGGAAATGCTCATTTTTCTTTATAAAATACTATTTATCGGAGGTTTTTTTTGTGTATTTCCGTTTTTTGGCGAAAACCTACGCATTTATTCCAATTTAATATTTTTTTCGACTAGAATAGAAATCAAGGATTCATCATCTTGCGTAGGTAAGCCTTAACATGGCGTTTTTTTTATTGATGTGCATTTATTGTTTATGACTTTTGTTACATTAAGAAGCAAGGAGTATATAGTCATTTATCTTCAACATCGAAGTAATTACCCACTGTTATAATTTTTCTATACTTGAGTGGTTTTACCGTATACTCCTTAGACTTGTCAGAGTTTAATCTTGAAGATATGGTAATACAATCGTATTTTTTATTTCACCATAAGGTCAAAAACTCGTCTCAAAGTTTTGCAGCGTAGAAATACAGGCAGTGAAAATTACAGTATTTTAAGATTTGAGTTCTTCTCTTGTTACATTGTTGACATCAATTCCATTTCAGTTCTTCGTAACATCTGAAGCAAAGCAGTCTGTGTGTACTTTGTGATTCTGGAAAACGAGCGACCCAGACAAATTTTACACTTTAAACATCATTAACCCTGTGAGCACAGATTGTGGCTCTAGCATACCTTAAATTATTCAAAAACGGCAAAAAACGGGATCGTAGAATCTTTTTCTTTCAACACATTATAAAGAATTTTGATTCGGTTCCGAAAAATAATTGAAATTTTTTTCGAATGTTTGGTTCCCGGATGGTTTGATTTATAAGGATTTTTCGCCTATGTTTCACTTCCCCGAAAAATATTCAGAACTAGACATAAAATACAAGATTGAGATTAGCCAGTTTTTAGAAAAGCGATTTGTGCATGCATAACAGTTTAAATAAAAAATTTATCGGTATCTAGGGGCAGATATTTTTTTCAGAAGTGAAATTTCTAAACTTTCAACTTCAAGTATCCCATGAAAAAATTATAACATATGCTATAAAATGCTCTCCTTGTAGGTTGAAAGATCCGTTCGCTCTAGGCGAGGAATCCCAGATTAGTATAGTGAAAAACAATTTCGAGAACCATAATAATATAAAGAGAACATACGAAAATTATTTTTCAACGGATCCGTAAATTTTCGCAATTTTATGCTAAAAATTGCCCAGGCAAGGCAACGTAGACGAACAAAAATTGCATGTACTGCAACGTTTAGATTGTTAAGGTCAGGCCTGTATAGCGATACATCCCAAGCTCATTTTTCTTTACAAAATAAAGCTATTTTTTAGAATATGTTTTCTATCTTTTCGGAGGTCTCTTTTTTAAGACTGTCCCACTCTGATTTTGACTGGGCGAACTAGACTAGATAGCGACAAATGGTTTTTTACACGTAAAAACTTGGAAAAAAATATGCGGTAGAAAATTTTTGGCTTCCAAGGTTGATCACGTGACCGGAAATCAGTCATGGAAATTGCTCGAAATTACCGAAAAAACCGATTTTTTGCGAATTAAGTTGCGAACAAAACAAAAATGTCCACCACTACAAATTCAGTTAAAATTCAAATGCAAAAAACCGTTTGTCGCTATCTAGTCTGGTTCTCTCAGAGCAGATCCCCTTAACTCGGACACTCTTAAAAAACGACGATAATTTTCAATTATTCGATAAATTTCAATTATTCGATAAATTTCTTATTTTTGAGTTTCTCCATTTAGCCAGCGAGATAATGCAGATCTTGATCCTCATATTTATTCGATTGCAAATTCTGCGTTTACGAACATGTCTCGTTTTGGAAAAGATCAATCTATTATTGTTACTGGTGAATCCGGAGCTGGCAAAACGGTTTCTGCAAAGTTTTCAATGAAATTTTTTGCTGCTGTAGGTGGAACTACAAGTGGAAATCCTTCTGATAAAAAAGGTAAAATTGATGTTTGGGTCGTGCTTTACGGGGCAAAAATGTAAAGTTTGAACGACGCTATCTATCTTATAATGCAAAACAAATCTAGTACAAATTTGCAGCGCGAAAAAAATAGAATCCAAAAAATATTTTTTTTGGAAATTCTTACCGGTAAAATCGCGGTCAAAAGTTTCAATTGACGTTTTGGGCGTTGGCGCGTCGTGCGCAAAATAGGAAAAAGAAAACTTTCACTGTAATTAATGTTTTGATCAAAAACATTTTTTGCCTACGCATTTTGTTATTTCAGAGTGTGAAATTTTTCTTCCAGTGTCCAAAAAAATAGTTTAAAATTTTCGAAATCTTTTTAATTTTGTCCGGACCCAAATTTCTTAACGGTCACGCTTATGCCGTTAGTAATTAAAAATGCGAAATATGTATGTCCTCTTTAGAGTAGTTTTTTAAGGTAGTCTTTTTTAAAGAAAGTCACCCTTCTCATGACGATTACGGGAAAACCGTAAATGCAATCGTGAAATGGTCCCTTGCATTCAACTGCCAACTAAAAAAGCTCAATGGAGAAATTTTTAAAAAAAATTTCGGATTACCGGTTTACCGGTAATTCACCTTCTAAACCGGAAATAACCGTTTTCTATTCAATAACACATGCAAATACCGGCAAAACTTGCCTTATGGATAGAATTTCACGAGGAATTTTTTGGTCATCAAAATTTTTGACATGTGACACCACCTATGGTGTCAAATTACAATTTCTTCATTTCTTCAATAATCCTGATAACGGCATGAAAACTTACTCACCCGGGTAACTTTTGGAGAGAAAACGGTTATTTATGGTTTAGAAGGTGAATTACCGGTGAACCGGTAATCCGAAAAAAAAATGAAAATTTCTTCATTGAGCTTTTTTAGTTGGCAGTTGAATGCAAAAAAACGTTTCTCGATAGCATTTACGGTTTTCCCGTTATCGGCATGAGAAAGGTCACTTCCTTTAAAAAAAATATCTTTAGGTCTCCTCTTTATCATTTTTTTTGTAATTATGTACTCAAATTATACTTTTATTTAATAAAATTAATAATAATAATACTAAATTTTAAGCTTATAGCATTTCTCATAATTGGTCGAAAATTTAGGTAGTACGTGCTACCAAACTTTTATATACGCCTAAGTTGTGCGAAAATCTGGGTTGCATTTTTTGACTTTAAAATATTTAAGGCCTGTTTCAAGCAGGTAAACTATTTGTGTGTAAAAATTGTACTCAACTGTTGTAATAATCGTGAAAAATTATCTACTGTGGTTTATGTCTATAAGGACACCCTCAATATTGTCAAAATATGGCCAAAACCTACGGTTTGTGTCTAACATGCCATTTTCGAAGAGTGTAAGAAGAGGATTAAAAAAGAAAGACTTTCATATTTCTTCAGTTGATAAAACACCCGTGTTTCGGCAAATTTTGGCAGAAAAGCAAAATAGACTTCATTATTAAGTCTGGAATGGACATTTAAGAAAAAATCAAACATTTCTTTAAAACACTTATTTTAAAAAAAATTTGACGAAAGCGCAAAAAAATGTCTGCGGCAAAAAAATTTTATTGATAAATGGCTTCCAAGGTTTTTGAAGAACTTTTGAAAAATATCGCACCAAATCCTAAGGTAGCTTTTTTTTTAAAGGAACCCCCCCCCTCTGTAAACCAAGCGGTAAGAAATATCGGGAAAAGCTACCTAAGGACAATCTGCTAAAAAACTCACCTGTCCTTATAGACGAAAACCACAGTACAGTTCGTGCGCCCTAACTGGGACACCACAAACTTTTATTTGCAAAAGGGTTCCATATTGGGCGCAATCGTCAAATTTGTGGTGTTCCAGTTAGGGCGCATGGAATGTATTAAAAAAATAATACTAATTAATTAGATGGAAATGTTGAGGCGAAAGTCCTGGCGTCAAATCCTATTATGGAAGCGATGGGAAATGCAAAAACAACCCGAAATGACAATTCCTCTCGATTTGGTAAATTTATCGAACTCAATTTTGACTCCAGAAACAGGCTCATGGGCGCTGCAATGAGGACGTATCTACTTGAAAAATCTCGTGTGGTTAGACCCGGACCAGATGAAAGAAATTATCATATATTTTATCAGTTGGTGGCGGCGGCGCAGAGCGATCCACAGGTATTTTATAACGAATTAAGTGTTTTAATTTATAGTCAGGGAAACCTTATATAGAATTGTCATGTCGAAATAAGTTAAACTCAACTTACAAGTTTGTAAAATTTCCATTTTGATTTTAAAATCTAGAATTTTCGAGGAAATCTCAAAAAAAAAATTCTTCACATCATTTTTGTCCTTATAGACCAAAGAGAAAAATGTTCAGTCTGCAGATTATTTATTTCCTCTGGTTCTCGTCTATAGGAACATTCGAACCAGAAAGGTTTAGAGCAAAAAATGTACTGCCATCTTAGTCTAAGCGGACGTTTTAGTGTCTTTTTGCGTTTTTGGGGGCCTTCGCATTTTTTTCCAAATAAAGTCTTAAATTTCATATGAAATAAAAAATTTTGATGAAAATTGAATTCAAAACTGAAAAATTTGGTTCAAAAATCAATTTTTCGACCAAAAACTATACATCAAATTTAGAAGTAAATATTTTTATCAAAAATTTGAAATTTCCTCAAATAATCAAGAAATAGTTCGAATTTTATTAAAAATGATAAACAATTTTGAAAATTATTAATTGTGATCAAAATTTAAATTGAAAAATTTATTTTTCTAAAGTTAAAATTTTAACAGCAGATGCGATTTTCAAACCAAAATGTGTCTTCGTGCATCTGAGCGGACGCTTTGTCAATTTTCAAAAACGTCCGCCTCGACAAACATGACAATATTCAATTTTCAGATTTTTTCTCGCCAATGTTATATTGAAAATAAATCATAGTAAGTTTAAACTTATGGTTTTCGTTTATAAGGACAATATTTTTCGAAAATTCACTAGTAGTTAAACAGGATAATCATGTCAAAATTTATCAAATTGATTTAAAAAATTGATTATTTGACTGGCTCATTTTTAGGTATCTGAAGTACGAAATTTTTGAGCGTAATTCAAAATTTCTTATTCCTAGGAATGCTAGAGCAGATTAAACTTTATCTCATTATTTCGATTTGACAATTTCTTAAATATAACTAGTGTTTGTTTTTTGGGATATCTAAATTAGTAGCTATCTAAATTAATAGATTTACTTAAATTAGGTATCTTAAAAGACAGCCCTAAAGATTTTATGTGTATAACTGTAACTAAATTACCTAACGCCGAAAATATCTTTTCAATACTTATTTTTGTTTAGATGGTCAGTATCTTTAAATTTAAAATAATTTTAATAATTCTTCATCTTTTATAAAAAGTGGCGCCCTCGAGTACGTATTCATATTCCAAAAATTATAAATTTATTGCTTTATTATTGCATAGTTATTTAGAGAAGTTTTCGAAAACATAAAAAATATTGAAAATTTCTCTACAATCTTATTTTTTTAATTATTCTTAATTTTTAATGATTATTTCGATAGTATTTTGACCAATCAAAACAGTAAGTGAAATATTTTTGAAAAATATTTCGTGAAAAATACAGTAGATAACAGTTGTTAAGATTGTTAGGTTCCCGAAAGATATTGAAACTCAGGTGACAAAGGAAATAAAAGAGTATTAACCCGTAGTAACCTCATTTAAATGTTACACTCCGCAAAGTCATAATACCATACAAATTATTGCTAAATTAACCTCCGCTTTTCAAGTAATAATTTTCGCATGCCATTTGAAACATGCTGCAAATTTGAAAAATGGCTTTTTAAATACAAAATTCATTTTTTATCACGGGGTTTTTACAGTGGGGTACAGCGGTTTTTCGAAAAAAACTGAAACCTCTTGTCGAAAAACCGCCAAATTTAAGTTTAGTTCCAGTTAGAGGTGTTCCAGTTAAAGATAACCCACTGTATTTTGAAACTAAGAATTTACGCAGTCAAAAGTATAGGGTTTTTTGGCGTAGGTATCTTTTCCATCATTTTTTTAATTCGTCAGAACATTTAAATTTCAATTTCCCATAAAAATATTTAATTGGGTCGTTTTTCATAATTATATATAGTAGATATAAAAAACGACCCGATTCAATACATGTATTTTTATTGGAAATTTAATTTTTGTGTGCTTTTATTGAAATTTTAATGCAAAACGTACGGCCTCCGAATACTGCAATCAGTACAGTATTAATTAACTTCTACCTAAAGCCTGTTACAGTATATAAATGAACGTTTTGATTAGCAAAAAATACCGCTAGATAGATTACCTTGGATTGATCTAATAAGGACGTAAAATTCAATAAAGTAACTAATGTCGTACACGATGTGTCTACGAGGGCTGTAAATAACATACTGCCTAAGGGCTATACTGTATAGCCTATACATATTAAGACCTACTAATTGGTTGGCTCAAAATAGTCCGTAGTTAATTAAAAAGTCGGAATTCCGATTTCAGATACAAAAAACTGGGTGATACAGGATCTAGAGCCTAAAGGTTTTTCAATATTCCAAAATTTTCCGACATTTAACAAGATTTAATTTCCATTTTGTATTTTTTTTTAATTAGAATAATATGACTTTGTGAACCTTATTAAATGTCACCGTATAAGTTTTGGTTGAGCATGTCCATACTTTGAATCAACTTGAACATTTTTAACAATTTTAATATGAACCAAAATCAAACATCAATTTGAAAATTTCTCATTAGAAATATTTCTTGGAATATTTGTCTTGAAAACAACATTAATTTGTGTTTATACTTATAATGCCAAGGCAGATTAGTTTTATTAACAAAGTTTTTAAATTCAGTTTGACCGTATACAAACTTATATTTTTTGAACATCTCAGTATAAGGTAGGAACCGCAAAATTAATTATGCTTGACCAAACAGTTTATAAAATTTATTTCGACCATAATTTGGGCAATTTCATCTGAGGCTCAATTACGCATCATATTAGCTTTAGCAAAATTCTATTTTTTTGTCAAAATATCTCCACACTGAAAATGGCTGTTAAGTCGAAACGTCAATAAAAAAGACCTATGGTCGAAAAAATATATAAATTTTATGTCTCAAAAACCAACAAATATAAAACATTTTATAACAATTATTGTAGCGAATTGAAAATAAATAATTTTCGAAGCATAAAATTTCTATAAAATCACTCGCAACATCGTCAAAATTGAAAACCCGTTTTCAAAATTTCCTATTATTAATCGTGAAATTTTTGGTTTTTTACAAAAGAAATTGAAGACAAATTGTAAGCTTAATCATAGGCAATTTTATATACGGTTTTTATTTTTGACAAGGTCGCGAGTGATTTTATAAAACTAATTTATTTCCAAAGATATTTATTTTTCATTATCTACAATAAACTATAAGTTATTTTTTTTATCATTTAACAAGCAAAATTTATTTTTGCTGTTCCTACCTTATTAGGAGTGTCTAGAAAAAACAAAATCTTAAAAACTTTGTAACTTTATAGATCCCCTTTATAGGCTATAAATTATAACCCAAATTAATGCTTTTTGACTCGAAAAATAATTTTTGAGCAAATATTCAAGAATGTATATTAAAGTTTATTTATTACTTAACAATTTTTTTTATGCAATTTTTCAAAACTAAGAAAATAGTTTGAAAGAAACATACGACTTGAACTTCAGCAGATTAAGAGTGTTTTTAAATTTATAATAAAAATAATTATTTCTTTCAAAAAAATTTCTTACTTTCGAAAAATGGTTAAAAAACAATTTGTTAGGGGGGACTTTGCCCTTAGAAAGGTATTCTTAGAATTTTAGACAACTAATTTTGCCGAAAAATTTCAATGGTGAGAGTCCCGCGTCTCTCAGACGTCAAGGCGACTTATTTATCGAAAATGAAAAGTAATCTTTCTCACGAACTATACATTTGATCACTAAAATTATTTTTGGAAAAAATCCGGCCGACAGAGATTTTTCTTTCTGACAAAAACGCCCCAGTGAAAGTTTCTGTTTGTTTAGAGCTAGCTTTTGCAAAAATTTGAGTAAATTTTGAAATTTAACCTAGGAGGAGATAGATTTTCCGATTAAAAAAGTCCAAAAACCGGTATTTTGGACCGGTTTTTTACGTATTCGAGAATAAATATAGCACTTATCGACAAAAGCTTACCAGTGAAAGTTTTGTATACTAATTATACAGGTTATGTTAAAATTTGAGTTTATTTCAAAATAAAACCTTGGAGGAGATAGATTTTCCGTTTTGGCTTAGGTGGCTCTTGTGCCGCTTATGTGTGAAGGAGTGTGGTCATACAAAAAAGTTTTGGCAAATTTTTTTCGCAAGTTGAAGGCTAGTTCTACAAACTGGGTAATCTGAATTATATCCTTGAAGCAGTGTTCGGCTAATATTTCATCGAGAATATGTCAAATTAGGAGCAGGGATACCCTTAAGAAAAGTTACTAAAGTAAATTGTGTTGAAAATTTTGAAAAAAATTCGAACCAGATCAGCTAAAAAAATCGACTTGGCCGGATTAAAGCTTTTTGAGCGCTTTTATTTTTCTACAATTAATTAAGTAATCGGATGTGTAGTCAGTGAGAAAAGTTAATTTTCATGTTTGATATTGAAGTCTCCTAGTTGCCGACCATGACGTCTGACGGATTCGAGACAACTAACATTGTGATTTTTTGGGTATAAATTATACCCAAAAACATTATACCGTATAAATTATACGGTATAATGTATAAAAAGTGAAATGTATAAATTTGAGATTTTGAACATGAACAGGTAAGAACAAGAGTTCTANAAGGATTTTTCGCCTATGTTTCACTTCCCGAAAAATTATTTCAGAACTAGACATAAAATACAAGATTGAGATTAGCCAGTTTTTAGAAAAGCGATTTGTGCATGCATAACAGTTTAAATAAAAAATTTATCGGTATCTAGGGGCAGATATTTTTTTCAGAAGTGAAATTTCTAAACTTTCAACTTCAAGTATCCCATGAAAAAATTATAACATATGCTATAAAATGCTCTCCTTGTAGGTTGAAAGATCCGTTCGCTCTAGGCGAGGAATCCCAGATTAGTATAGTGAAAAACAATTTCGAGAACCATAATAATATAAAGAGAACATACGAAAATTATTTTTCAACGGATCCGTAAATTTTCGCAATTTTATGCTAAAAATTGCCCAGGCAAGGCAACGTAGACGAACAAAAATTGCATGTACTGCAACGTTTAGATTGTTAAGGTCAGGCCTGTATAGCGATACATCCCAAGCTCATTTTTCTTTACAAAATAAAGCTATTTTTTAGAATATGTTTTCTATCTTTTCGGAGGTCTCTTTTTTAAGACTGTCCCACTCTGATTTTGACTGGGCGAACTAGACTAGATAGCGACAAATGGTTTTTTACACGTAAAAACTTGGAAAAAAATATGCGGTAGAAAATTTTTGGCTTCCAAGGTTGATCACGTGACCGGAAATCAGTCATGGAAATTGCTCGAAATTACCGAAAAAACCGATTTTTTGCGAATTAAGTTGCGAACAAAACAAAAATGTCCACCACTACAAATTCAGTTAAAATTCAAATGCAAAAAACCGTTTGTCGCTATCTAGTCTGGTTCTCTCAGAGCAGATCCCCTTAACTCGGACACTCTTAAAAAACGACGATAATTTTCAATTATTCGATAAATTTCAATTATTCGATAAATTTCTTATTTTTGAGTTTCTCCATTTAGCCAGCGAGATAATGCAGATCTTGATCCTCATATTTATTCGATTGCAAATTCTGCGTTTACGAACATGTCTCGTTTTGGAAAAGATCAATCTATTATTGTTACTGGTGAATCCGGAGCTGGCAAAACGGTTTCTGCAAAGTTTTCAATGAAATTTTTTGCTGCTGTAGGTGGAACTACAAGTGGAAATCCTTCTGATAAAAAAGGTAAAATTGATGTTTGGGTCGTGCTTTACGGGGCAAAAATGTAAAGTTTGAACGACGCTATCTATCTTATAATGCAAAACAAATCTAGTACAAATTTGCAGCGCGAAAAAAATAGAATCCAAAAAATATTTTTTTTGGAAATTCTTACCGGTAAAATCGCGGTCAAAAGTTTCAATTGACGTTTTGGGCGTTGGCGCGTCGTGCGCAAAATAGGAAAAAGAAAACTTTCACTGTAATTAATGTTTTGATCAAAAACATTTTTTGCCTACGCATTTTGTTATTTCAGAGTGTGAAATTTTTCTTCCAGTGTCCAAAAAAATAGTTTAAAATTTTCGAAATCTTTTTAATTTTGTCCGGACCCAAATTTCTTAACGGTCACGCTTATGCCGTTAGTAATTAAAAATGCGAAATATGTATGTCCTCTTTAGAGTAGTTTTTTAAGGTAGTCTTTTTTAAAGAAAGTCACCCTTCTCATGACGATTACGGGAAAACCGTAAATGCAATCGTGAAATGGTCCCTTGCATTCAACTGCCAACTAAAAAAGCTCAATGGAGAAATTTTTAAAAAAAATTTCGGATTACCGGTTTACCGGTAATTCACCTTCTAAACCGGAAATAACCGTTTTCTATTCAATAACACATGCAAATACCGGCAAAACTTGCCTTATGGATAGAATTTCACGAGGAATTTTTTGGTCATCAAAATTTTTGACATGTGACACCACCTATGGTGTCAAATTACAATTTCTTCATTTCTTCAATAATCCTGATAACGGCATGAAAACTTACTCACCCGGGTAACTTTTGGAGAGAAAACGGTTATTTATGGTTTAGAAGGTGAATTACCGGTGAACCGGTAATCCGAAAAAAAAATGAAAATTTCTTCATTGAGCTTTTTTAGTTGGCAGTTGAATGCAAAAAAACGTTTCTCGATAGCATTTACGGTTTTCCCGTTATCGGCATGAGAAAGGTCACTTCCTTTAAAAAAAATATCTTTAGGTCTCCTCTTTATCATTTTTTTTGTAATTATGTACTCAAATTATACTTTTATTTAATAAAATTAATAATAATAATACTAAATTTTAAGCTTATAGCATTTCTCATAATTGGTCGAAAATTTAGGTAGTACGTGCTACCAAACTTTTATATACGCCTAAGTTGTGCGAAAATCTGGGTTGCATTTTTTGACTTTAAAATATTTAAGGCCTGTTTCAAGCAGGTAAACTATTTGTGTGTAAAAATTGTACTCAACTGTTGTAATAATCGTGAAAAATTATCTACTGTGGTTTATGTCTATAAGGACACCCTCAATATTGTCAAAATATGGCCAAAACCTACGGTTTGTGTCTAACATGCCATTTTCGAAGAGTGTAAGAAGAGGATTAAAAAAGAAAGACTTTCATATTTCTTCAGTTGATAAAACACCCGTGTTTCGGCAAATTTTGGCAGAAAAGCAAAATAGACTTCATTATTAAGTCTGGAATGGACATTTAAGAAAAAATCAAACATTTCTTTAAAACACTTATTTTAAAAAAAATTTGACGAAAGCGCAAAAAAATGTCTGCGGCAAAAAAATTTTATTGATAAATGGCTTCCAAGGTTTTTGAAGAACTTTTGAAAAATATCGCACCAAATCCTAAGGTAGCTTTTTTTTTAAAGGAACCCCCCCCCTCTGTAAACCAAGCGGTAAGAAATATCGGGAAAAGCTACCTAAGGACAATCTGCTAAAAAACTCACCTGTCCTTATAGACGAAAACCACAGTACAGTTCGTGCGCCCTAACTGGGACACCACAAACTTTTATTTGCAAAAGGGTTCCATATTGGGCGCAATCGTCAAATTTGTGGTGTTCCAGTTAGGGCGCATGGAATGTATTAAAAAAATAATACTAATTAATTAGATGGAAATGTTGAGGCGAAAGTCCTGGCGTCAAATCCTATTATGGAAGCGATGGGAAATGCAAAAACAACCCGAAATGACAATTCCTCTCGATTTGGTAAATTTATCGAACTCAATTTTGACTCCAGAAACAGGCTCATGGGCGCTGCAATGAGGACGTATCTACTTGAAAAATCTCGTGTGGTTAGACCCGGACCAGATGAAAGAAATTATCATATATTTTATCAGTTGGTGGCGGCGGCGCAGAGCGATCCACAGGTATTTTATAACGAATTAAGTGTTTTAATTTATAGTCAGGGAAACCTTATATAGAATTGTCATGTCGAAATAAGTTAAACTCAACTTACAAGTTTGTAAAATTTCCATTTTGATTTTAAAATCTAGAATTTTCGAGGAAATCTCAAAAAAAAAATTCTTCACATCATTTTTGTCCTTATAGACCAAAGAGAAAAATGTTCAGTCTGCAGATTATTTATTTCCTCTGGTTCTCGTCTATAGGAACATTCGAACCAGAAAGGTTTAGAGCAAAAAATGTACTGCCATCTTAGTCTAAGCGGACGTTTTAGTGTCTTTTTGCGTTTTTGGGGGCCTTCGCATTTTTTTCCAAATAAAGTCTTAAATTTCATATGAAATAAAAAATTTTGATGAAAATTGAATTCAAAACTGAAAAATTTGGTTCAAAAATCAATTTTTCGACCAAAAACTATACATCAAATTTAGAAGTAAATATTTTTATCAAAAATTTGAAATTTCCTCAAATAATCAAGAAATAGTTCGAATTTTATTAAAAATGATAAACAATTTTGAAAATTATTAATTGTGATCAAAATTTAAATTGAAAAATTTATTTTTCTAAAGTTAAAATTTTAACAGCAGATGCGATTTTCAAACCAAAATGTGTCTTCGTGCATCTGAGCGGACGCTTTGTCAATTTTCAAAAACGTCCGCCTCGACAAACATGACAATATTCAATTTTCAGATTTTTTCTCGCCAATGTTATATTGAAAATAAATCATAGTAAGTTTAAACTTATGGTTTTCGTTTATAAGGACAATATTTTTCGAAAATTCACTAGTAGTTAAACAGGATAATCATGTCAAAATTTATCAAATTGATTTAAAAAATTGATTATTTGACTGGCTCATTTTTAGGTATCTGAAGTACGAAATTTTTGAGCGTAATTCAAAATTTCTTATTCCTAGGAATGCTAGAGCAGATTAAACTTTATCTCATTATTTCGATTTGACAATTTCTTAAATATAACTAGTGTTTGTTTTTTGGGATATCTAAATTAGTAGCTATCTAAATTAATAGATTTACTTAAATTAGGTATCTTAAAAGACAGCCCTAAAGATTTTATGTGTATAACTGTAACTAAATTACCTAACGCCGAAAATATCTTTTCAATACTTATTTTTGTTTAGATGGTCAGTATCTTTAAATTTAAAATAATTTTAATAATTCTTCATCTTTTATAAAAAGTGGCGCCCTCGAGTACGTATTCATATTCCAAAAATTATAAATTTATTGCTTTATTATTGCATAGTTATTTAGAGAAGTTTTCGAAAACATAAAAAATATTGAAAATTTCTCTACAATCTTATTTTTTTAATTATTCTTAATTTTTAATGATTATTTCGATAGTATTTTGACCAATCAAAACAGTAAGTGAAATATTTTTGAAAAATATTTCGTGAAAAATACAGTAGATAACAGTTGTTAAGATTGTTAGGTTCCCGAAAGATATTGAAACTCAGGTGACAAAGGAAATAAAAGAGTATTAACCCGTAGTAACCTCATTTAAATGTTACACTCCGCAAAGTCATAATACCATACAAATTATTGCTAAATTAACCTCCGCTTTTCAAGTAATAATTTTCGCATGCCATTTGAAACATGCTGCAAATTTGAAAAATGGCTTTTTAAATACAAAATTCATTTTTTATCACGGGGTTTTTACAGTGGGGTACAGCGGTTTTTCGAAAAAAACTGAAACCTCTTGTCGAAAAACCGCCAAATTTAAGTTTAGTTCCAGTTAGAGGTGTTCCAGTTAAAGATAACCCACTGTATTTTGAAACTAAGAATTTACGCAGTCAAAAGTATAGGGTTTTTTGGCGTAGGTATCTTTTCCATCATTTTTTTAATTCGTCAGAACATTTAAATTTCAATTTCCCATAAAAATATTTAATTGGGTCGTTTTTCATAATTATATATAGTAGATATAAAAAACGACCCGATTCAATACATGTATTTTTATTGGAAATTTAATTTTTGTGTGCTTTTATTGAAATTTTAATGCAAAACGTACGGCCTCCGAATACTGCAATCAGTACAGTATTAATTAACTTCTACCTAAAGCCTGTTACAGTATATAAATGAACGTTTTGATTAGCAAAAAATACCGCTAGATAGATTACCTTGGATTGATCTAATAAGGACGTAAAATTCAATAAAGTAACTAATGTCGTACACGATGTGTCTACGAGGGCTGTAAATAACATACTGCCTAAGGGCTATACTGTATAGCCTATACATATTAAGACCTACTAATTGGTTGGCTCAAAATAGTCCGTAGTTAATTAAAAAGTCGGAATTCCGATTTCAGATACAAAAAACTGGGTGATACAGGATCTAGAGCCTAAAGGTTTTTCAATATTCCAAAATTTTCCGACATTTAACAAGATTTAATTTCCATTTTGTATTTTTTTTTAATTAGAATAATATGACTTTGTGAACCTTATTAAATGTCACCGTATAAGTTTTGGTTGAGCATGTCCATACTTTGAATCAACTTGAACATTTTTAACAATTTTAATATGAACCAAAATCAAACATCAATTTGAAAATTTCTCATTAGAAATATTTCTTGGAATATTTGTCTTGAAAACAACATTAATTTGTGTTTATACTTATAATGCCAAGGCAGATTAGTTTTATTAACAAAGTTTTTAAATTCAGTTTGACCGTATACAAACTTATATTTTTTGAACATCTCAGTATAAGGTAGGAACCGCAAAATTAATTATGCTTGACCAAACAGTTTATAAAATTTATTTCGACCATAATTTGGGCAATTTCATCTGAGGCTCAATTACGCATCATATTAGCTTTAGCAAAATTCTATTTTTTTGTCAAAATATCTCCACACTGAAAATGGCTGTTAAGTCGAAACGTCAATAAAAAAGACCTATGGTCGAAAAAATATATAAATTTTATGTCTCAAAAACCAACAAATATAAAACATTTTATAACAATTATTGTAGCGAATTGAAAATAAATAATTTTCGAAGCATAAAATTTCTATAAAATCACTCGCAACATCGTCAAAATTGAAAACCCGTTTTCAAAATTTCCTATTATTAATCGTGAAATTTTTGGTTTTTTACAAAAGAAATTGAAGACAAATTGTAAGCTTAATCATAGGCAATTTTATATACGGTTTTTATTTTTGACAAGGTCGCGAGTGATTTTATAAAACTAATTTATTTCCAAAGATATTTATTTTTCATTATCTACAATAAACTATATTATTTTTTTTTATCATTTAACAAGCAAAATTTATTTTTGCTGTTCCTACCTTATTAGGAGTGTCTAGAAAAAACAAAATCTTAAAAACTTTGTAACTTTATAGATCCCCTTTATAGGCTATAAATTATAACCCAAATTAATGCTTTTTGACTCGAAAAATNTATTTTTGACAAGGTCGCGAGTGATTTTATAAAACTAATTTATTTCCAAAGATATTTATTTTTCATTATCTACAATAAACTATATTATTTTTTTTATCATTTAACAAGCAAAATTTATTTTTGCTGTTCCTACCTTATTAGGAGTGTCTAGAAAAAACAAAATCTTAAAAACTTTGTAACTTTATAGATCCCCTTTATAGGCTATAAATTATAACCCAAATTAATGCTTTTTGACTCGAAAAATAATTTTTGAGCAAATATTCAAGAATGTATATTAAAGTTTATTTATTACTTAACAATTTTTTTTATGCAATTTTTCAAAACTAAGAAAATAGTTTGAAAGAAACATACGACTTGAACTTCAGCAGATTAAGAGTGTTTTTAAATTTATAATAAAAATAATTATTTCTTTCAAAAAAATTTCTTACTTTCGAAAAATGGTTAAAAAACAATTTGTTAGGGGGGACTTTGCCCTTAGAAAGGTATTCTTAGAATTTTAGACAACTAATTTTGCCGAAAAATTTCAATGGTGAGAGTCCCGCGTCTCTCAGACGTCAAGGCGACTTATTTATCGAAAATGAAAAGTAATCTTTCTCACGAACTATACATTTGATCACTAAAATTATTTTTGGAAAAAATCCGGCCGACAGAGATTTTTCTTAACCGAAAAGTTACTAAAAGTAAATTGTGTTGAAAATTTAGAAAAAAAATTCGAAGCCAGATCAGCTAAAAAATCGACTCGGACCGGATTAAAGCTTTTTGAGCGCTTTTATTTTTCTACAATAATTAAGTAATCGGATGTGTAGTCAGTGAGAAAAGTTAATTCTTCATGTATTGATCTTTGAGTTTCTCCCTAGTTGCCGACCATGACGCTCTGAGCGGATTCGAGACAACTAACATGTGAATTTTTTGAGGTATTAAATTATAACCCAAAACATTATACACGTATAAATATACGGTGTAATGTATAAAGTGAATGTATAAATTTGAGCATTTTGAACATGAAAGGAAGAAAAAAAAAAAAAAAAAAAAACAAGAGTTCTAACAGCATAAAATTCTAGATGTTTTTGCCTGGGATTAGATTTATTGAGGTTCGAATCTCCTTCAAAATCATGAAAAAATATTTTTGCATAGCCGAAATCAAAATATAAATTGCTAAGGTAGCTTTTTTTTTAAAAGCAAACCCACCCTTGTGAGCTTAATAACTCGGAAGCTCACATACAAGATATCAGACGAAACGGTTTTCTGTATGGTGTAGAGTACAATTGTGTGATGATGGAAATTTTTGTTTTTTTTCAAGGTCAACGATTCACCGTATTGACGGTCGAAACCGGAAAATTTTTTATACAGAATTCCAACCACAAGAAAGTTTTGAAAGTATACTGTTAGGATAGTTTTTCAAGAAAATTTTTGTTGGCAATAATATTTTTGAGTATTTGACACCACCTAGGGATCAAATTACACTTTTTCAATCTTGTTAACAAATATGAGTTTTAAATATGGCAATATAACTTCCTGGGCGTAGTTTTTCCAGCGAAATCTTTTGACACAATGTTTTTGATATTTTGCACACCACACGTGGTCAATAAACACTTTTTCTATAATTGATAACAAAAACTATCTAAAATATACTTTCAAACTTCTTGTGAAGTAGATTTGTATAAACCGATTTTACCGGTTTCGACCGTCAATTACCGGTTTCGACCGTCAATTACCGGTGAACCGGTTGACCTTGAAAAAAAAACAAAATTTTTGCATATCACAAATTTACTTGGCTACACCATACAGAAAACCGTTCGTCTATATCTTGTATGACTTCCAAGTTATTTAGCTCACAAGGGTGGGTTGCTTTAAACAAAAAAGCTACCTAAACATTGTTAATGTTCCAAAATCTGTGTTTTTCATGATGTCATTGTATTTTCAAAATAATTGGGTGGCGCAAAAAAATAATTTTTGTATCATTATGAAGAATACGATCTCAATAATCTGATCCAGCAAAAACATTAAAATTTTATGCTCTCGAACTCTTGTTCTTGCCTGTCATGTTCAAAATCTCAAATTTACATACCTTTACTTTTTATACATTTCACTATCGCCCCTGATTTTCTGGCCGAATTAGTCTTGTCTAAATTTTAATAAAAGCTTTCAAAGTGTACAGTTACTGTACTACAGTACCCTTTTAAGTAATAAATTGATTTTTAATATTGTATAAAATAGTCCAGAATTTGATCAAAATATTGCAAATTTTTCTAACCCCATTTCTTAGCTTGCTGCTCTCCATTTATCCGACGTGACTGATTATGAATATTTAACCTTTGGAGATTGTCTGGAAGTTGATAATGTTGATGATGCAAAAGAATTTGGAGAAACACAGTATGCCCTGACATTACTCGGCGTAGGTTCAAAACAACAGTCTTTAATTTTGCGGGTTTTGGCGGCTATTTTACATATTGGAAATATTGAATTATCAGACTCAGGACATGATAGGTAAATTATTCAGAAAAATATATTTCTTCTAAAATATTTTTAAATCTTGATTCTAGAATTGTGTCACTAGTCACGGTGCCAAGAGTAAATCAATGATGAAAAATGTGAAATGTTTTGAGTCACCTAGTGGTCAGAAAGGGGGGTAGCTTACAACCCAGATTAGGTACAACGGTCGATTACGGACAACGGCCGATTATGCACAACGTCCTTTAGTACAACGGCCATTGGAAATCGGCCGTTATCGGCTGTTGTCCGTAATCCGCCGTTGTAAGCTACCTCCTCAGAAAGAAGGTTTTAAAATTTGCTTCATGGGCCATAAATTATGGCCTTTATTCGTATGTTTTTGAGTATAAAACGAAAACTTTTTAAGATTTTTGTCTAGTTCGGCGATAAATTGAACTTAAAATTTCCGAAAATTTTGAAAAATGTGTGCAAAATATTTTAAAAACGATCAAAAAGTGCTTTCTTAATCACATGTGAGAGAAAAAAAGACAAGCGATATGCTTGTATGTTACTATATCGTCATAAAAAATCATCTCAATGAAATTCCAAAGCAAATTAAAAATGCTATATTATAAAAAAAATTCAAACCATTTTGACATTTTTTGGTACAGAAATGTATGAAAAAATGGGTTATCAAAAGATTGAAAAAAAAATATTTGGCCTAAGATTATTTTTTTTATTCTCTTCTAGTCCTAAATAAACTTGAGTACTGTGTAATTTTAACTTGTTTTTTTAGCTTTAGCTTAAATTAATCATGCAGCCGAATTTTGAAATTTTGTGTTGAATTCTAGAAAATCGCATTTTTGGAAAACCGGAATTGAAAACTCGAAAAATGAAAGTCGTCGGATTCAGTCGAAAGTACCAACAAATTAAAGCTTGAGTTTCACTGATCAAAAAATCTGCTTACAGCTCTTTGATATTTTGAGTTTTTCTGGTCGAAAAGTGGGTTTCAATGTTTCCCAAAAAAATTCTGAAAAAAATGAAAATTTTGAACTTTTTTTTGGATTTTTTTCGTTGTTTTAATAAGTTTATGCTTTCTGAGTGTTCCCTAGAAATTTCGTGCTATTTTTACACCCCAAAGTACCCCAAAAAGAGTGCGACCGCTACCCCCTTAAATAATTTGTTTTCTGTCAATATTAATTTTCGAAAAAATACTAATTTTTAAAATATTATTAAATTTTTGTTTTAGTACTAAAATCGATGTTAATGAGAAATCATTGGGTTACGTTTGCGAATTACTTGGAGTTGAAGCCAACCAACTGGCTCAATGGTTATCGCACAGAAGAATCCAAACTGTTTCAGACGTATTTGATAAACCCCTAAGAATTGATGAAGCGCTCAGGTAATCATAAAATTGTCAATAAACGAAATACTAGTAATAAAATTTTGCTCTTTGTTAATAAAAATATTTCTAAAATTTTTGAAAATAATTCAATTTTCACGCAAATATCTCGAATAAGAAAATGTTCGAAATTTTTTGAAAAAAAGGCGTAGGCAAATATATGTTTTTGATCGAAATAATTTTGTACAGGGGAGGAGGCAATATCGCCGAAAGTTTTTTGCCAAAAAAATTCGGCGATTTTGGCACATTCGGCGATATTGGGCAACCCCTTTGTACTGAGGGCTTATATCGCAGGAAGTTTTTTGCCAAAAAATTTCGGCGATATTGGCCCCCTGTATTTTTGGCTTATATTTTGTCTTTCTGGCCACCGGAAGCAAAAAAAGTCACAATTAGAAAAAAGGCTGTATCAATAACGGGGCCCCATAATCGGTATGATAGCCGACATTTTATCAAAACTTACATATTTTTGAAATACGTTTGTCCCTATTGACAAAATGGCCAATTTTTCAAAGATTATTCTTATTTTCAAGACCATAATAATCATGTGGGCATTTAGAATTTGCGGTTTCTATAATTTCTCGAGCAATTCGTCCTATTAGACAAACATGACAACTGTCATTTTTACTTAAAATTCAATCTTTGTAAATTATTTTTATATCAATGAATTTGAAATAATCACTAGATATCAAAATTCTTTGGAGGCTTTAAATTTTCGATATGAATCGGTAAATATTTTTGAATTACTCCTTAAAAGTACTGTCGTATTTGTTTAAGCGGACGTGCGTCTAAGCGGACGTTTAAATGTCTTTTTACTTTTTTTTTGGGAAAACCTACGCATTTTTTAGGTTTGAATTAGGTTTGAAAGTATTAAGCTACTACTACCTTAGGTACAATACTACAACTATATTTCAAATATTATTTTTAAAATTACTTTTTATGCGTATTTCATGAATATGTAATAATATCTAGAATGCAGAAAAGTTAAATGGATCAGGAATTTGATATCTAGATCATTTTTATAAACGTATTATTTGTATAACAAATACGAATACTGTGGTGTACGTCTATCAGGACACCCTCTCTAAGGACAATATGGCAGAAATATGGCCAAAACCTACTCTTTTTTATTTTGGTCCGACCCTCAGTAAGGACAATATGGCAAAAATATTCCACAGGGTCTTTTTTCGGAAAATATCTGTAATTCACCAAATAAAGTTACCTAAGACGGCTTTTTACTTTAACTGCATTACAGACGGCCGTGTATTGTGGTACCGATTTCTGACGAACAACACATCCGAAGTCGAAATTTATTTTTGGAGGTACCCAGGGAGGTTTCGGGACAAAACTTGGCGGGGGTTTTGTCTCAACCTGAGAAACCGGTATACCGGAAATTACCGGTTAAAAACTAAGGACAATATCATATTGTCAATATGGCACCAAAAGTTAAGGACATGATGGCAAAACCTCAGCTGTCCTTATAGACGCAAACCACAGTAATTTATGTCAAATAAAAGATATAATGTCCAGCATGTCACATTTTTGCTCCCGATCTTACTTTTTTGCTGAAGCCTGATCGACACCGATGATTGCTCTATGAGCTTTCAAATGTACTAAGAACCTACGTGTTTTTTATTTCAAAGATCTGGAAGAAAAATGTGACATGCTGTAAAAAATACGTATATTATTTTCAGTGCTCGAGATTCGCTGGCTAAACATATTTATTCTCAATTATTCAACATGATTGTTCAAATCGTCAACGATTCTCTCGAGCAAAAGGCGAAAAAGAAAAATTCAATCGGCGTTCTTGATATCTACGGTTTCGAAACTTTTGATATTAACTCGTTCGAGCAGTTTTGTATTAATTATGCTAATGAAAAACTTCAGCAGCAGTTTTGTATGCACGTTTTTAAATTGGAGCAGGAAGAATATCAAAAGGAAAAGCTAAATTGGACAAAGGTCATTGTTTCAATTAATAATTTCTTTGGATTTAACAGTACCCTTCAAATGCAAGGGTGTTGTTCAAATTAAAAATCGGATGATTCGATTAAAGTTTTATGGTTTTTGACTTTACAGCTAGACACCCTTAAAATTGGATTGTTAATTGGTTATTAATCAGTTACTATTTTTACCCTTTTGTAGATTTTTTACTAATTTGCTTAGATTATGTCACATAATTTATGTGCCAAATTTATACGAGTTCTCTCTTATTTGGCACGAGATTCGAATTGATCTTTTCCAAATTTGGACATATTATCGCTTACTTGTAATTTTAAGTTTTTACAAAAATAATTAATAAAAAAAACTTCAAAATAGAATTTTTTTTATTTCATATTTATAAATTATAGACTATAATAGTCTACTATTTTGTGTGAAATTATTGTTTGGATTTTTCTTTTTCTCAAATAATTAAGAATAGAAATTCTGATAATTTTTACCATTTTTGAGAAGTATGAAAATAAATAGTTTTTGCTTTAGAAATAAAATGAAAAAAGATTTTATATGAGGGCATCGTAATGGATATATCGAAGATTATCCTTCGGCCTGCTTTTTCACTCACGCGTCATAACTGTCTCTTTTGTTTGGTTTGTGAGACATGAAATATATATTTTTTATTCTGTCATACTAGTAGATAGTTTTTTATTGACGTTTTCTCTTTCACACCCATAATGGCTGTTAAGCCGAAACGTCAATAAAAAAACTATATGTAATAGACTCAAAAACTATATATGACTGTTTCTGATGACCAATCAAATCAAACAATTCTTAAAATAAGTTGACATTCGTGTGATTTGATTCGTTACTATCGTTTCTGACATCACAGCTATGACGCCTGAGTGAAAAAGCAGGCCGAAGGATAGTCTTCGGTATGGACAAAACGACACCCTTAAAACAGTTTGAATGTCAATTTCCAAATATTATTCATATTTCCAATAACCATAATAATGTAGCGTGTATTAATATTATAAATTTTTCCATTTATCATAGCAACTTTTTTATTGAAACTTTTGAATAGATTGAATTTTACGATAATCAGCCTTGTATTGATTTAATTGAATCAAAACTCGGCGTCCTCGACTTATTAAACGAAGAATGTCGAATGCCAAAAGGTAGTGATACTTCTTGGGCGCAGAAACTATACGACAATCATTTCAAAAAACACAAAAATTTCGATAAACCAAGAACATCAAATACTGCCTTTATCATAAAACATTTTGCAGATGACGTCCCTTATGAAGTGCAAGATTTTGTGTCAAAAAATAGAGATTCGGTTAATCAAGAACAAGTGGCCATTTTGTGCGGGTCAAAATTTGACCTGGTGGCGAAACTGTTTCAGGAGAAAAAAGTTAAGGCCGCAGCACCGCCAAAACCGGGAAGGCAAAATAAGAATTTGAAAGCTACTGTAGGAAAACAATTTAGTGAAAGTTTGAAGGTAAGTTTGCATTTTATTTTTTTTAGCAATAATTAATTAATTATTTAGAATTTTACTTTAAAATAAAAAAAACATAGAAATGCAATTTTAAAATACCGTCAAAGTTGTCTTTTTGAAATTTTAAAAATTGTATTCTAGACAATTTAATTTTGCTAGGATATTTCGACCTAAAATATTGACAATACAATACTCATCGAGGAAGCCGTTTTGAGCAGTGAAAATAAGTTCGTTTTCTGTATTAAATAACTTAAACCTACGCACCGCTCAAAACGCCTTCCACAATGAGGATTGTATGAACCAGGCTTTTTACAGTATATAGGTCGAAAATCCGAGCAAACATTAAATGTTCTAGAATCAAAATAAATATAAAATTTCCTGTAAGTTACAGGTAGGGTGTCACCTAACTCAACTAAATCGGAAACGGAGATGAATGACAAAAAATGAAAATAGAGATTAACATTATTTTTTGACACTGATTTCAAAAAAAATAATTTCAAAAATTTTTGCTCGAAATTCTAGAAAATTTTCAAAATTTTTTCGATTTCCTGATTTTTTTTTGGCTCAAAATACATTAATATGGGTGTTAAAATGATCTCTGGAAAATTCTAAGAATGATGGTAAAAAAAATAATTTTCGAAAAATAAAATTTGTGAGAAAATTTTAGGTTTGAAAATCGAGTTTTAACAGTATGAGTCATACTATTGACTCCTGGACCGGAAGTAATGATCTGAAAGTATTTCTTGGGATCTTTTCTGGAACTAGAAGTGTCAATGTAGGTTATTGCGAATTTTGAAAATATTCTGTAACAATTAGATTTTAATATATTAACAATGTTAATTTAACATATGTTAAAAATTTACTGAATTGCAAATTTCAGAGTTAAATTTTTAATCTGATTTTGGCCATAAATTTTGATAGATATGAAAATGTTATTTACTTCTCGACAGGGATCTATAATTAACCCTCACTTTCAAAATAATGGGTTAAAGCTGTTAGTGGTACAGTAAAAGATGGTCGAAAAAAATTTCAAAATTCTAGAACTCGATTTCAAAAATGTTTTTTCGATAAAAAAAAAGGCTGACTGATTTGAATTTTACATATTTATCTATATTTTTGTTAAAAACCAGGCCTTAGTTAGTTTAAAAAATCCATAAAAAATCTGGTGTACCTGTTAGGGTGTCACCTAACTCAACTAAATCGGAAACGGAGATGAATGACAAAAAATGAAAATAGAGATTAACATTATTTTTTGACACTGATTTCAAAAAAAATAATTTCAAAAATTTTTTCCTCTCAGTAAGGTAAGGTACCACATGAACACAAAAAAAATTAATAATTCCGACATTTTTCCCGACCTTCAAAGATAGGTGACACCCTAGTACCTGTCAGTATTAAAACGCCTTTTAATATTAATCTTTGTTGTANTTTATACACTTGAGAACTGCTCACTCTCACCCGAGTATGTGGCCGAGTGGTTAAGGCGTTGGACTGCTAATCCAATGTGCTCTGCACGCGAGGGTTCGAATCCCTTCGTACTCGCATTTTTTCAATTTATATTTTTTGGGATTTGCAGAACAATTAACGAAATTAATTTGTTTCATGGCATGTTGAACTGGTAAATAAGCCTCAAATCATTAGTTAAACACAAATCTCAAAAGTTATTTTTGTTCACCTTACAAGAGTTATCTTTGATTTTACCCCGAGATTATGAAGTTTTAAAAAATAAAGTTCTACTGTCAAATTCGTCTAAGAGGACTCCTTCTAAGAGGACAAAACGACAAGAATTTGGCCATTTTTGACAGTATTTTTTTTGGGAATCACCTCAAAAATAACGAAAAGTGACTTTTTTTGCAATCTGGTAAGTTACCAGTGGTAACTAATAGTTTTGGCGTATAATTACAGCTCTCTAGCTCCATTATTTCGATTTTTATACAAAAATTTGTCTGAGTGGAAGTTTTATTGTGCGCCTAAGTGGAGTCCACTAAAGTGGACGTTTTGAAAATTTGGAAAACCGTCCGGTTTTACAAATACGACATTTTATATTTCCATAGGAATCAAATTTAAAATTAACTAAGGTAGTTTTTTTTATAGGAGCGGCAGATTTCATTTTTCACCACGGACTAACCGTAAGAGATATTGAAAAACGGTTTTTTGCATTCAACTGGAAACTGAAAAAGCTGAGGCCAAAATTTTTTGATTTTTTTTTACTTGACCGGTTAACCGGTAATTCACGGTTTTACCGGTTTCTTCAGTTTCTCTTAAATAATAAACAAAAATACATGAAAACCATGATTTTATAATTATAATTTTCATTTGAAATTTTATGGAGAATTTTGGACAAAAAACCGTTTTTCAATATCTCTTACGGTTAGTCCGTGGTGAAAAATGAAATCTGCCGCCCCTATAAAAAAACTACCTAAACTGTTTCGAGAAGAATTTAAAAAATTTGGTATTTTCGGATTTTTTTTCTTAATGCGTTAGATCCTCCCACGATCACAATTTGAAAATTATTTTTATCTTCGATGTCATCTGGCTCATCAAGATTAAAAGTTATAATCCTTATAGAACTCTCAAGAGATAATATACAGGGGGGCGATTTTGCCGGCCCAATATCGCCGAAAAACATATGCAATTTCACGATTTTTAGATTAAATACTTCCAGTGCCAATATCGCCGAATTTTTTTGAGATTTTTATCTCAAATTACTTTTTGAGCGTCAAGAATGACGTCATTTTCAGGATTGACTTTCCCAAATCTAGTCTTTTCAACTTTTATTTGATTCACGTTGGTTGAGTATTTAATTCTACGCATTTTGGTGATTTACTTCATACGAATCCATTGTGAAATTCCTAAAAAAATTCAAAAATTGTTCTACATATGACGTCATTTCGAACGCCTACCCGTTGTTCATTTTTTGAACAAAAATTTATATTTCTGTTCCCACATCGCCGAATGTGCCAATATCGCCGAACTTTTTTCGTAAAAAACTTTCGGCGATATTGGGCCCCCA
>SCLH01001103.1:113393-125198 GCA_004367855.1 Oikopleura vanhoeffeni | reverse complement strand
TAAATAAAATATTTTTTAAGGAACTGATGGATAAATTAAACTCAACAACTCCTCATTATGTCCGTTGTATCAAACCAAATGACGAAAAGGCCGAATTCAATTTTGACCCATCCCGTGCGGTAGAGCAGCTCCGAGCATGTGGTGTTCTTGAAACTGTTCGTTTATCAGCAGCGGGATTCCCAGGTCGCTGGACTTATAAAGAGTTCAGAACCAGATACCGGGTACTTTTAACCGGTAAAGAACCGAAAATGGAAGCGCGTAAAGGCAGGGTTTCACTTTTGAGATAAAATGTGAAAAAAGGGCCTCGTAGGTGACCACGTTCTTTATTTTTCCCAATAAAAAGATAGCTACTGCTTCCTAGAATATTTGACAAAATTTGCCTTCAAGACTTAGTCAGTTTTTTTAACCCCCTCACACCCTTTGACTATCTGAAGGCAAAAAAAATTTCGGGAGCCAAAACGGCGCAGAAATAACATCGTCACAGACCTACAATTCAAATATGTCATAGAGTTTGCAATTTTATTTCCAAAAATATTGTTGGAAATTTTATACGATGAGCCGTTCGAAAGTTATTTTTTCCTATTTTTTTTTAGGATTTTCGTCAAAATTTCTTAAAAAATTAATTGTGTGAAAACGATACATAATATCGAAATTCTGAGGAAGCAAGTTTTTAGGAAAGTATTTGAGGATTCTTTTGATATAAGTTTATTTTATCTGCAGTCTCTATACGAANAAACCCGTTCGTCTACATCGATGACTTCCAAAGTAATTTAGCCTCACAACGTGGTGCTCTTAAACAAAAAGCTACCGCTAAACATGTTTAATGCACCCAAAATCTGTTTTTCATGATGTCATTGTATTTTCCAAAATAATTGGTGGCGCAAACAAAATAATTGTATTCATATGAAGAATACATCTCAATAATATGACCTAGCAAAAAACATTTAAGAATTTTTCATGTCTCGAATCGCTTGTTCTTGCCTTCATGTTCAAAATCTCAGCAATTACTATACCTTTACTTTGAACATTCACTATGGCCCCTGATTGGCCACATAGTCTGTCTAAATTTAATAAAGCTTTCAAGAGTGCTGACATTACTGTACTACAAGTACCCTTTTAAGTATATTAAATGATTTTAATTATTGCTAGTAAAATGCCAGAATATTGATCAAAATATGCAAATTTTCTAATCCCCATTCTTAGCTTGCTTGACTCCCATATCCGACTACTGATTATGAATATTTAACCCTATTGGAAGTGTCTGGAAGTTGATATGTTGATGAGCAAAGAATTTGGAGAAACACAGCATGCCCTTGACATTACATCGGCTCAGTTCAAAACAACATTCTTTAATTTTCGTTTTTGGCGCTATTTACATATGAAATTGCAATTTATCAGACTCAGACATAGAAATATTCAGATAAATATATTTCTTCTTAAAATATTTTTAAATCTTGATCTAAATGGCACTAGATCCGTTCCACATGATAAATCAATAGCTATGGAAAAATGTGAAATGTTTGATACCTAAAAGATACAAAAAAAACTTGCAGAAAGCCGAGTAGCTTACACCCACATACTACAACGCCCGATACGGACAACGCATATGCACAACGGCATGGAAATCCGTTGTCCGTTATCGGTTGTGCCTATAATCGCCTCTGAAGGTCATACCATCTCTCAGAAAAAGGTTGTTAAAAATTTTGCTCTACTGGCATAAATTATGGTCCTTACTTCGTATGTTGAATAAAACAAAACTAATATGCTGTCTATTCGGCCGATAAATTTGACTTAAAATCTGAAACTTTGAAAAATGTGTGCCAAAATATTCAAATACTATTCAAAAAACTGCTTTCTTAATTCACATGTGAGAGAAAAAATAGACAAGCGATATGCTGTATTGTTTCTAGTATTGTCATTAAAAAATCATTCTTTAAGTGAAATTCCAAGCAAATTAAACAATGTATATTATAAAAAATATAATTCAAGATCCATTTTGACATTTTTGGTACAGGAATGTATGAAAAAATGGTATCAAAAGATAAAAAAAACAAATTGCCTAAGATATTTTTTATTTCTCTTCTAGTTCCAAATGAACTTGATTCTGTGTAACTTTTACTGTTTTTTTTAGCTTAGCAAATTAATCAATGCAGTCCGAATTTTGAAATTTTGTGTTGATTCTAGAAATCGCGATTTTTGAAAAACCGGAATTGAACAATCGGAAAAATGAAATTCGTCGGAATCCCAGTCGAAAATAAGTACCAACAAATTAAAGCTGAGTTTCACTGATAAAAATCAATCTGCTTACAGCTTTTGACTATTTTGAGTTTTTCTGCGCGAAAATGGGGTTCTCAAGGTTTCCCCAGAAAAAAAGAATACTCAGAAACAATTCTAAAAAATGAAATTTTTGAAACTTTTGTTTCTGTTCTTTTTAATAAGTTTATGCTTTCTGAGTGTTCCCTAGCAATTTCTCTCGTGCTATTTTTTACACCCCAACGTGCCCTAAAAAAGAGTGCCGACGCTACCCCTTAAATAAATTTTTTCTGTCAATATAAATTTTCGAAACAAAATACTCTATTTTTAAATATTATTACAATTTTTATTTTTAGCACTTAAAACGATGTTAATGGAAGATCATCATTGGTTACTCTTGCGAGAGTACTGGAGTTGAGCCAACCAACGGCTCAAATGGTTATCGCAACAGAAGATCCAAACGCTTTCAGACGTATTTATTAAACCCCCTAAGAATTTCTGAATTGACATCGCTTCAGGTAATCCTAAAATTGTC
Source organism: Oikopleura vanhoeffeni (assembly GCA_004367855.1). Lineage (NCBI taxonomy): Eukaryota > Metazoa > Chordata > Appendicularia > Copelata > Oikopleuridae > Oikopleura > Oikopleura vanhoeffeni. The sequence goes on along the minus strand of SCLH01001103.1, from coordinate 122,410 downwards.
ATAACGAAATCACTAGTAATAAAATTTGCTCTTTTTAATAAAAATATTTCTAAAAATCTTTTTAAAATAATTCGAATTCACGCAAATATCTCGAATAAGAAAATGTTCGAAATTATTTTTGGAAAAAAAGGCGTAGGCAAACTACATGTATATGTTTTCTGATCGAAACATTTTGGACAGGGAGGAGCAATATCGCCGAAAGTTTTTGCCAAAAAAATTTCGCGATTTTGCACATTCGCGGATATTGAGGCAACCCGTTGACTGAGGGCTTAGTATCGCAGGAAGTATATATTGCCAAAGAAATTTCGGATATTTGGACCCAACAATATATATTACTATATTTTGATACATCTGGCCACCGGAAGCAAAAAAGTCACACATTAAAAAAAAGGCAACATATGTCTCATATCGGGCCCCATAACGGTTGATTAGCCGACATGTTTATCAAACTTACATCATTTGAAATACGTTGTCCCTATTGACAAAATTGCGCCAATTTTTCAAAGATTATCTTATTTTCAGACCATAAAAGGTCATGTGGGCAATTACCGAATTGCGTGTTTCTATAATTCGCGAGCAATTCGTCCTATAGAGCAAAACATGACAACTGTGCATTTTTACTTAAAATTCAATCTTTTGTAAATTATTTTTATATCAATGAATTTTGAAATAATCACTAGATATCAAATCTTTGGAGGCTTTAATTTTCGATATGAATCGGTAATATATTTTTGAATTCACTTCCCTTAAAAGTACGTGTCGTATTTGTTTAAGTCGGACGTGCGTTCCTAAGCGGACGTGTTAATGTCTTTTTACCTTTTTTTGGGGAAACTAGCATTTTTGTAGGTTTGAATTAGTTGAAAGTATTAAGCTACTACTACCTTAGGACAATACTACAACTATAATTTCAAATATTATTTTTTAAATTAACTTTTTGATGGCGTACTCTTCATGAATATGTATTAAGTATCAGAATGCAGAAAAGTTAAAGGAATCAGGAAATTTGATATCTAGATCATTTTTATAAACGTATATTATGATAACAAATCGGATACTGTGGCTTACCGTCTAATCAGGACACCCTCTCTAGGACAAATATGCAGAAAATATGCCCAAACCTACTCTTTTTTATTTGGTCCGGACCCTCAGTAGAGGACAATATTGGCAAAAGATTCCACAAGGTCCTTTTTTCGGAAAATATCTGTAGATTCACCAAAAAAATACTAAGGACATATCATATTGTCAAGATATCTGGCACCAAAAGGTTAAGACATGATGGCAAAACCTCAGCTGCCCTTATAGACGCAAACCACAGTAATTTATGTCAAATAAAAATATAATTGTCCAGAATGTCACATTTTTGCTCCCGATCTTACTTTTTTGCTGAAGCCTCGATCGACACGATGATTGCTCTATGAGCTTTTCAAACCTGTACTTACAGAACCTACGTCTGTTTTTATGCAAAGATCTGAACAAAATGTGACTGCTTAAAAAATACTTATATTATTTTCAGTGCTCGAGATTCGCTGGCCAACATACTTTATTCTCAATGTATTCAACGTGATTGTTCAGAATCTGTCAACGTTCTCTCGAAGCGAAAGGCGAAAAAGAAAAATTTCCAATCGGCGTCTCTTGATATCTACGGTTCGAAACTTTTATATTAGATCGTTCGAGCAGATTTTGTATTAATTGATCAATGAAAAACTTCCAGCAGCAGTTTTTATGCACGTTTTAAATTGAAGCAGAAAGAATATCAAAAGAGGAAAAGCTAAATTGGGACAAAATCATTGTTTCATTAATATTTCTTTGATATTAAGCAGTACCCTTTCAATGCAAGGGTGTTGTTCAAATTAAAAATCGGAGGATTCATTAAAGTTTATGGTTTTTGACTTCGTACAACTAGACACCCTTAAAATTGGATTGTTAATTGGTTATTAATCAGTTACTATTTTTACCCTTTTGAGATTTTTTACTAATTTGCTTAGATTAGTGTCACATAAGTTGTGCGCCAAATTTATACGAGTATCTCTCTTATTTGTGCCGAGATTCGTAATGAATCTTATTCCAAATCTTGGACATATTTCGCTTACTTTAATTTAATTTTTACAAAATAATTAATAAAAAAAACTTCAAAGAGAATTTATTTATATATTTATAATTATAGACTATAATAGCTCTACTATATTTGTGTGAATTATTGTTTGGATTTCTTCTTTTCTCAAAATTAAGAATAGAAATTCTGATAATTTTCCATTTTTTGAGAAGTAGAAATTAAAATAGTTTTGCTTTAGAGAATAAATGAAAAAAGATTTATATGAGGGCATCGTAATGGATCAGTATCGAAGATGATCCTTCGGCTGCCTTTTTCATCACGCTCATAACTGTCTCTTTTGTTTGGTTGTTGAGACATGAAATATATATTTTTTATTTCATCATACTAGTAGGATAGTTTTTATTGACGTTTTCTCTTTCACACCCATACATGCTGTTAACCGAAACGTCAATAAAAAAACTATATTATAGACTCAAAAACATATATGACTGTTGTCTGATGACCAATCAAATCAAACAATCTTAAAATAAGTTGACAATTCTGTATTTGATTCGTTACTATCGTTTCTGGACATCAGCAGCTATGCACGCTGAGTGAAAAAGCCAGGCGAAGGATAGTCTTCGTATGGACAAAACGACACCCTTAAAACAGGTTGAATGTTCAATTCCAAGATATGTATCAATTTCCCAATAACCTAATAATGTAGCGTGTATTGATATTATTAAATTTTTTCCATTATCATTAAGCAACTTTTATTGAAGACTTTGAATAGATGAATTTTACGATAATCAGCCTTTATTGATCTAATTGAATCGAAGACCGGCATCCATCGACTATTAGAACGAAGAGAACTGTCGAAAATGCCAAAAGGTATGATACTTCTGGGCGCAGAAAGCTAGCGACAACATTCATTTCAAAAAACAAAACAAAAAAAGTTTCGATAAACCAAGAAATCACATACTGCCTTGTATCAGAAAACCATTTTCGCATGATGACGTCCCTATGAAAGTGCGAATTTTGTGTCAAAAAATAGAGATTCGGTTAATCAAAGAACAAAGTGCCATTTTCTGCGGGTCAAAAATTTGACCTGGTGGCGAAACGTTTCAGGAGAAAAAAGTTTAATGGCCGCAGCACCCCAAACGGAAGGCGAAAATAAGAATTGAAAAGCTACTAGGAAACAATTTAGTTAAGTTTGAAGGTAAGTTTGCAATTTTATTTTTTTAGCAATAATTAATTAATTATTTAGAATTTTACTTTAAAATAAAAAACATAGAAATGCATTTTTAAAATACGTGCAAAGTTTGTCTTTTTGAAACATTTTTAAAAATTGTATGTCAGACAATTAATTTTGGCCTAGGATATTTCGACCTAAAATATTGACAATAACAATACTGTCATCGAGAAGCCGTTTTGGAGCAGTGAAAATAAGTTCGTTTTCTGTATTAAATATAACTTTAAACCTAACGCACCGCTCAATAACGCCTTCCACAATGAGGATTGTATGTGAACAGCTTTTGTACTAGTATATACGGTTCGAAAATCCTCGAGCAAAGATCATTAAATGGTCTAGAATCAAACATAAAATAAAGATTTCCTGGTAAGTCTACAGTGGTTGGGTGTCACGTCTAACTCAACATAAATCTGAAACGGAGATGATTATGACAAAAAATGAAAATAGACATTTTAACATTATTTTTGACACTGATTTTTCAAAAAAAATAATTTCAAAAATTTTTTCGCCGAAATTCAGAAAATTTTCAAAGATTTTTGATCGATTTCCTGATTTTTTTTTGTCTCAAAAATTACATTAATATAGGTGTTAAAATTGATGTCTGTGGAAATTTAAAGAATGATGTGTTTAAAAAAAAATAATTTTTCGGAAAAATAAAATGTGAGGAAAATTTTAGGTTTTGAATAACCTGGTTTCCAGTATGACGCGGATTACTATGGACCCTTGGACCGGTAGTTAATGAATCTGAAAGTATTTCTTGGTTGATCTTTCTGGGAACTAGAAGTGTTCAATGTAGGTTATTGCGAATTTTGAAAATAATTCTTGTAACAATTAGATTTTTAATATATTACAATGTTTAATTTGACATATGTTTAAAATGATGTTACTGAATTGCAAATTTCAGAGTTAAATTTTTAATTATTTTGGCCATAAATTTTGATAGATATGAAATGTTATTTACTTCTCGACAGGATCTATAATTAACCCTCACTTCCAAAATAAGGGTTAAAGCTGTTAGTGGTACAGAAAGATGCGTCCGAAAAAATTTCAAAATTCTAAGAACTCGATTCAAAAATGGTTTTTTTCGATAAAAAAAAAGGCTGACTTGATTTGATATTTTACCACCTAGTTTATCTATATTTTTGTTTAGAAAAAACCATGCCGTATTAGTTAAAAAAAAATCCATAAAAAATCTGGGGTACCTGTCAGTATTAAAACGCCTTTTAATATTAATCTTTGTTGTATTTTATACAAACTTGAGAAGCTGCTCACTTCTCACCCGAGTATTGTGGCCGAAGTGGTTAAGGCGTTGGACTGCTATTCCAACGCTTGTGCTCTGCACGCTGAGGGTTCGAATCCCTCGTGACTCGCATTTTTTCAATTTATATTTTTTGATTGCAGGAACAATTACCGAAAGTTAAATTTGTTTCATGGCATGTTAACTGGTTAAATAGCTCTTCAAATCATTAGTTAAACACAAAATCTCAAAATTATTTTTGTTCACCGTACAAGAGTTAGTCTTTGATTTACCGTCCGGTGATATGAAGTTTTAATAAAATAGAAATTTCTACTGTCAAATTCGTCTAATGAGGACTCCTTCTAGGGCAAAACGACAAGAAATTGCATTTTTGACAGTATCTTTTTTTGGGAATCACCTCAATAAAATAACGGAAAGAGTGACTTTTTTGCAAATCTGGGTAATCAGTACCATGGTAACTAATAGTTTTGGCGTTAATTTATATGTACAGCACTCTCTAGCTCCATTATTCGATTTTTAGACAAAAATTTTGTCTGAGTGAAGTTTTTCATTTTGCGTGCTTAAAGTGGAGTCCACTAAAGTGAACGTTTTTGAAAATTTGGAAAACCGTCCGGTTACAAATAAATTGTACTTATTGCCAGTAAGGAATTCTAATTTAAAAAGTAACTAATCGGTAGTTTTTTTATAGGGCGGCAGATTTCATTTTCACCACGGGACTACCGTAAGAAGAGTATTGAAAAAACGGTTTTTTGCGATTCAAGCTGGAAACTGAAAAGCGTGAGCCAAAAGTTTTTCTGCATTTTGTTTACTTGACCGGTTAACCGGTTAATTCACGGTTTTTACCGGTTCTTCAGTTTCTCTTAACATAAAACAAAAATACATGAAAACCATGATTTTAATAATTATAATTTTCATTTTAAATTTTATGGAGAATTTTGGACAAAAAAACGTTTTCAATTCTCTTACGTAGTCCGTGTTGGAAAAATGAAATCTGCCGCCCCTATAAAACAAACTAACCTAAACTGTTTCAGAAGAATTTTAAAAATTTGTATTTTCGGACGTTTTTTTCTTAATGCGTAGAATCCTCCCACGATGCACAATTTGAAAATTATTTTTCTCTTCCGTTCATTCTGGCTCATCAAGGATTAAAAGTATAATCCTTTATAGAACTGCTCAAGAGATAATTACATGGGGGGCGATTTGCCGGCCCAATATCGCTCGAAAAATATATGCAATTTCGACGATTTTAGATAAATACTTCCGTGCCAATATCGCCGATTTTTTTGAGATTTTTATCTCAGAATTACTTTTTGCAGCGTCAGAATTGATCCGTCATTTTCAGGATTGACCTTTCCCAAGATCTAGTCTTTTCAACTTTATATTGATTCACTTGGTGAGTATTTAATTCTACGTCTTTTGTTGATTTACTTCCAACGAATCCATTGTGAAAATTCCTAAAAAGAAATTCAAAAATTTGTTTCTACATATGACGTCATTTCGAGACGCCTTGACCCGTTGTTCATGTTTTGAACAAAGAAGTTATTTACATTTCTTTTCCACATCGGCCGAAGTGTGCAATATCGCCGAACCTTTTCTGGGTAAAAAACTTTCGGCGATATTTGGGCCCCCCAGGTATTTACGTTTTGTTCGAATTGAAGTGTAAAAAAATTTAAATAAAATAAATATTTTTTAAGGAAAACTGATGGATTTAAAATTAACTCAACAACTCCTCATTTATGTCCGTTTATCAAACCAAATTGACGAAAAAGGCGTATTTAATTTTGACCCATCCCGTTGCGGTAGAGCAGCTTCCGAGCATTGGCTGTTCTTGAAACTGAGTTCGTTTCTCAGCAGCAGGGATTCCCAGTTCGCTGGACTTATAAAGAGTTCAGAAACCAAATACCGCTGGACTTTTAACCGGTAAAAACGAAAATGAAGCGCGTAAAGGCAGGGTTTCACTTTGAGATAAAATGTGAAAAAAGCCTCGTAAGGTGACACGTTCTTTAATTTTCCCATAAAAAGATAGCACTGCTTGCCTTAGAATATTTGACCCAAAACATTTGGCCTTCAAGACTTAGTCGGTTTTTTAACCCCCCTCACACCCTTTGGACTATCTGAAGGCCAAAAAAAGTTTCGGTGAGCCAAACGCGGCGGCAAGGGGGCAAAGGAACATAAATAAACATCGTCACAGTACCTACAATGTCAAATAGTCATAGAGTTTTGCATTTTATTTCAAAAATATTGTTTGAAATTTTTATACGATTGAGCCGGTCGAAAGCTTATTTTTTTCCTATTTTTTTTAGGATTTTCGTCAAAAAATTTCTTTAAAAATATTAATTGTGTGAAACGATACATAATAATCGAAATTCTGAGGAAGCAAGTTTCTAGGAAAGTATTTGAGATTCTTTTGATATAAGTTTATTTTATCTGCAGTCTCTTATACGGAAAAATAATTTTTCACAAGTATTTTTAAACTCAAATAATGAAAAAAAAATATTTTTCAAAAAAATATTTTTCAAAAGAATTGAACCGCAATTTAACCCAAATATAGCCGACAAAGACAAATCGATCAAATATAGAACATAAGGTGGTACTTATTTTGAGTTTTCAGCTGGTTAGCAATATTTTTCACATTTTACTGCATATATTTCGACGCGCGGTGATATGAATACAGCCTGAGTTTTTTTTAATTGTCACTTTTTTTTCGTCCGGTGGGTAGACAGCGAGATTATATTACAGCTGAATTTGGGCATAACAGATGACTCATTTGTGTCACGTGACTTTTTGTCACTTTTTTTTTCGTCCGACGAAAAAAAATGTGACAATTTCAGTTTTGTCACTTTTTTTTTCGTCCGACGAGAAAAAAAGTGACAATTTCAAAAAAATAATTTGAGCCAATCAAAAACCCGGTTTTCTTTGAATACTTAACGGAGATTAAAAGAAAACCGGGTTTTTGAATTATTTTCAATTTATTATTTTGTGAGCTTTTTCAGATTAAAGGTCACTTTCAAATTTGTCTAACAGTTTTTGAANTTTTTTACCAATAATTAATTAATTATTTAGAATTTGACTTTAAAATAAAAAAAACGTAGAAATGCAATTTTAAAATACCGTCAAAGTTGTCTTTTTGAAATTTTAAAGATTGTATTCTAGAAAATTTAATTTTGCTAGGATATTTCGACCTCAAATATTGACACTACAATACGAATCGAGGAAGCAGTTTTGAGCAGTGAAAAAAAATTCGTTTTCTGTATTAAATAACTTAAACCTACGCACCGCTCAAAACGGCTTCAACAATGAGGATTGTATGAAACGGGCTTTTTACAGTATACCGTCGTATAGGTCGAAAAATCCGAGCAAACATTAAATGTTCTAGAATCAAAATAAATATAAAATTTCCTGTAACAAATAAATTTTATTATATTAACAATTGTTAATATAATAAAATTTATTTGTTACAGGAAATTTTATATTTATTTGTTAAATTTGTTAATTTAACATATGTTAAAAATTTACTGAATTGCAAATTTCAGAGTTAAATTTTTAATCTGATTTTGGCCATAAATTTTGATAGATATGAAAATGTAATTTACTTCTAGACAGGGATCTATATTTAAACCTCACTTTCAAAATAATGGGTTAACGCTGTGAGTGGTTAAAAATGGTCGAAATTTTTTTTTCAAAATTCTAGAACTCGATTTCAAAAATGTTTTTTCGATAAAAAAAATAAGGCTGACTGATTTGAATTTTACTTATTTATCTATATTTTGTTAATAACCAGGCCTTAGTTAGTTTAAAAAATCGATAAAAAATCTGGTGTACCTGTCAGTATAATATTAAAACGCCTTTTAATATTAATCTTTGTTGTAATTTATACACTTGAGAACTGCTCACTCTCACCCGAGTATGTGGCCGAGTGGTTAAGGCGTTGGACTGCTAATCCAATGTGCTCTGCACGCGAGGGTTCGAATCCCTTCGTACTCGCATTTTTTCAATTTTTATTTTTTGGGATTTGCAGAACAATTAACGAAATTAATTTGTTTCATGGCATGTTGAACTGGTAAATAAGCCTAAAATCATTAGTTAAACACAAATCTCAAAAGTTATTTTTGTTCACCTTACAAGAGTTATCTTTGATTTTACCCCGAGATTATGAAGTTTTAAAAAATAANCATAAATTTTGATAGATATGAAAATGTTATTTACTTCTCGACAGGGATCTATAATTAACCCTCACTTTCAAAATAATGGGTTAAAGCTGTTAGTGGTACAGTAAAAGATGGTCGAAAAAAATTTCAAAATTCTAGAACTCGATTTCAAAAATGTTTTTTCGATAAAAAAAAAGGCTGACTGATTTGAATTTTACATATTTATCTATATTTTTGTTAAAAACCAGGCCTTAGTTAGTTTAAAAAATCCATAAAAAATCTGGTGTACCTGTTAGGGTGTCACCTAACTCAACTAAATCGGAAACG
>SCLH01001103.1:94251-106743 GCA_004367855.1 Oikopleura vanhoeffeni | reverse complement strand
GGCCTCTCTGAATTTCCGTTCCCTTCCCGGGGAAGGGAAGAGGGGAACGTGCCCTTCCCCTTTTCTTCTCTTCCCTTTTCCTAGCCTGGTTGGCACAAGCTCGAACAACCCTACAAAATATAAAACAACATGAATTTTTTTGCGGGGACTACCCCCATAAAATCACTTAGAACGCGAATTTAAATCAGGAAATTGCACCGCAATTTTTCCCCCAAAAGTATTTTTACTAATTAATGACCATTCAAATCAGACCTGCTAAATCAGTTAGAAAGCACGTGATAAATCAGAGACACAAGTGATTGCACCAAAACTAAATTGGCCAAAAATTTAAATACCAAAAACTACACTACGTCCCCACTTATTGTTTTTATTAGACGTTTTCATCGGGTAGCTGATTTTTGCCTCAGTCGTCTTCACTTTGCTTGAAACCGATATTTTGTTAACTAAAAATAACTAATTTTTATAACCTGCAAACAGGGGTCGGCAGTACCTGTCCTGAATTTTAGGACAGGACAGAAAATAATGAAACCCGTCCTAATTTATGCCATGAACTTGAGGACAGGACAGGGCAAGGAGAGAAAATAATAAAACCTGTCCTTATTTCTGTCCTGTAAAAATTAGATATTTTTGAGTTTAAATTTCAGAAAAATATGTTTAAATATTAAGTCTCAGTAGCTCGGTTAGTTGTACGCTGGACTTGTAGCCCTAACCCTTGAGGGTTCGAATCTTCTATCAGTTTTATTTTTTTATATTATATCTTGAGTAAAAATATAGAATAACTTTTGAATTCTTTACAAATATTTAACTGGCTCTCTAAAATTTCGAAATTTCCTGCCTCAGGACAGGACAGAAATTTTCAAATCTTGTGCCGCCCCCTGGCCGTAAAACTATTTAAATTAATATTCTTAGTTATTAAATAGAAGTATCCAATTCAATTTCTCAAAAGTTCGAGTGCGTTTTTGTTTAGAGCTTCAACAAAATTCAGTATCAATTCAAAGCAAGATCCTCCTCAAAATATTTTCATAAAACAATTTTTATTTCCGATGACCTTCCTATTTACGGTTACAGCGAAAATTTTTAGGATTCTACTTTTTTTAATGTTAAAGGTCTAATAGAGATACTGCAGGTTCGAGAAGTTCACGATTTATTGAAACGTCCATAGCTAGGGTGCGTTCCGGGAGGCTATCGGCATTGAAAAAATAACTTTCATTTTTGGCTGATACATTTTATTTTTCAGTACAGTTCCTTGGGCCTCGATTTTTTTTGCTTTACAATATTCACACTGGCTGATAAGGTGAATTGTAGTCGTGGGATTTTTCTTTGTTTTTTGGAAATTTTTTGAGTTTTGTGTCTGTGAAATTGACGTTTCGCTACATTTATTTGATTGATATTTTAATTTGTTTTTTTAATTGGCTTGATTGTCTATGTATTCATTGTTGGTCTCGGGTCGTCTTATGGGTCTTTTTATGCTAATAAAGTACTTCTTGCTGACAGGCCTATCTTTAATATTGATGGTGCGTTATCTTGACGACTTATGTAACTTACAGGGTCCGTCTAAAAGGCGCGAACCTTTAATATTTAAAGTACTGTCCAGCGAAAGATTATTTTAGCTAAAAGACGCGCCATAGTACCGTGACCGAGACCATGCTGTACTAGTATTTACTATGCTATCTATTCAAGCCTATTATTTTGGTACGTTAGTACTTGTCGCGCGAAGTAGCTTTTATTCGATCTGGTACTGTACTGTAACTTGAAGATTTTTTTAGAAAGAAATTATCAGTGTTTCATATAAAAAATCTGACAAATAGTACTTTTTTGATCAAAAAAACAATAAATTACCGATAAATTCAGATTTACTTATGCGTATTTTGAAAATATTGACCAATGTTTTTAGGTTTTTGAGTAAGCTCTTATATTTGTGTGTGTTTCAATTTTTTTTAGATTTCGTAAATTATTTTTAATAAACCCCAATATTTGGATGTTTTTGTGCTGATTTTGCCAATGGCGGTTCTCACAAAAAATGCAATATTTCATAAAAAGTAAATTTTGTGCCATATCGTAGCCAAAGGTAAATGGGATAAAAAGTAAAAGGTCATCATAAACACTGGCAAACCTTATTTGGTACAGAGCGGGCGAATGGGGAAGCCAGAATCAAAATGAGAGTAAAATAAATATGATAATATTTTGACTAAGTTTATTACTGAGGTAAACCATAGTCAGCTACCTCACATATTGCTGAATTGAACCGGAAGCCGCGAATTTAAATATAACCAAAAGACCATTTCAATTCATACGTCTCATTTTTATAGATGCTAATTTTATCTCGGTGAGATACCGCCGCTATCATAGCGGAGAATTGCCACATACCATTTTTGGAATAAAACACTTTAGGGCCGTTTTTTATTTCTACGGGTTTAATATGCGTTTGAAAATTCAACTCAAACATAAAGTTTTTTCGTTTCAAAAATTGATTTTAGCAAATGAGACCAAAATTTTAAAAAGGATATTTTTTTTGAAGTAATTGTCCTTATCGTCAATGAACCAAGATTTTTTCAAGAGAAACAAATAAAAAGAACAATAACTTTCGAAATTTTTTAATCAAAGAATGAGGTGAAAAAACCTAGAGGTAAAAATGTCAAAAATAATATTTTACACTGCAGTCATTTAAAAAAAACACGATTCTCTTATTTAAAAAAAATGTTTCATCAGTTTTCAAAAATAGACTAGCTTAAAACCGGTAAAAACCAGAAGTTGAAAAACAAGCCGGGCGATTTAGCCATAGCACCGAGATAGGCCGGAACTGGCACTACTGATTTTTTGGGGATTTCTAGAATTGTTTTACTACCCACAGATTCTATCTGTCGACATGCGGACAGATTGCGTGGGCGGAGCCCCAGGCTCACAATGGGCAAGTCCAACCCCATTGGCTGAAATTTCCCCCCGTGGCTGACACATACATACTTTTGGTAGTAGCAGATTCGGTAAATAAAAAATCGCTGGGGCGTTTTCGGGAAATAAATAATTTTCGGTTTAAATGAACATTGAAAAGTTATATCGAAGATTATACCTTTTCCTGCATTCTCACTCCGCGTCAAAACTGTGACGTCAGAAAAAATAGTGACCAATCAATTCTCACGATTCTTAATTTACGTTGACAATCGTGTTATTTGATCGGTCAATCTTCTTCTCTGACAGCACAGTTATGACGCGGAGTGAGAAAGCATGAGAAAGGATTATCTTCGGTATGATGACCAAAAATTGCATAAATGTGGCGCTATCTCACCGAGAAAATTTTGGCATCTTAAAAAATCAGACCGTGATTACAAATTGCTTTGAGATGACTGGGGCTTATTGTTCGCCCAAGATTGTTAGTATTAACCATTTCAAGCTTTTAATATTGAAACAATAGCGGATTTTATTACTAGTAAAAATCAAACTTGGTTGTTTTCATAAGCTCAAAGCTCTGATCGAATCCGGGCTTAATCCAAAATGAAAACGTGCCAATATTCCCCCTTTTTCAAAACCTTCTAAAAACTGAACTTAGGTGGTGAGAAAAAAAATACGATTTTATTAAAAAAAATTATTCAGCTGAGAAGAGCTCGGCGATGAATGACGGAAAAGTTCAAGATATTCTTACTCAGCTTGCAACAATCACAACGGACCGAGATGAACTTTTGGGAAATTTGACAGATTTAGAAAGTATTATAAAGGTACGTTTTAAGTTTGGAAAATTTTTATATAATTTGGATTTTTGATAAGGACTTATCAGATTGAGTTCTTAGATAGCTCGATCTGAGCACAAATATTTCAAGAAAAATTTATAAAAAAATGGTCCGAATCACACCATTGTTTCCATTTTTTTTAACAAAAACTGATAATTAAAAAATTTCGGTAAACTCAGAAAAAAAAATGGTCCGATTCTGTTCAATTTTTATTGTTTTATTATTCACTAGATATTTGTGCTATTTGTATGGGCGAGATTTAAGTTTAGCGAAGTGAACAGTAATAATCAAAGGCTTTTGCATAACGGTACATCCGATTCAAAAAATTCCAAAAGTTTCCCAGGGTCAATTAGTAACTAAAAAAATATTTCGACAATTTCAGAAAAAATTCGGATTTTTTTTTCGATTTTTCAAACTTTCGGGATGAAAAAAATCAGCTTTCCACACCTTTTTTAAAAAAAAAATTTTTTACCAAAAGTCTTATAATTTTATAAGCTTTCTGAAAAAATATGTCAGCCGAATGCATGTTTCAACTTTTTTGCGGTTCCCACCCTAAATTAGTTGATACATCGAAATTTTATTTTCTTCTTGCAATTCACTTACCAGTTTACCAGTAATAAGGTAACTAGTTTTCGTTTGTGGAAATTCATTTTTCTGTCCAATGAAAAGCGCTTAAGTATTTTGGGGTGAGCCAATCACAGCAAGCTATACAACTGCCAATTTCCGGGAAAGTAAGAAAATATTTTTTTTGAAATTTGACCTACTAGGTTATTTTATAAAATGGCTCTAATTTCAGCATGTTTTTTTTTGAAACGAGTAACTTGAAGTTTTCAACATATTTCTACGAATTTATTGATATTCTGAAAAATCCACTGAATATCAAAGTGTTTATTTTGACAATCATACAATACAGAAATAACTCAGTAAATACAGATAATCATATACGTGGCTTCTTAGATTCGAACGCAGGACCATAGCATTGCTAGAATATATTTTTATTTCAATTCAAAAATTGTATTTTTTTGACATGTTTCGCTTTTTGCGTCTTCAGCAAAACTAAGGCCCGATTACTCATATATTTTTCGACACAAAAAACTATTTCTGCTTATAAATTTCGATTTTGTCTCATTCCGAAGACGCAAAAAGCGAAATATGCTCCAAAAATTTTGCAAGCGCTAATGTTTGTCTTCCACAAATCACAATGCTTTTTACTTTCGTTTTTGTAGTTTATTTTCAAACAAATAATTATAGTGCTTGCTGGGTCTTTTATGCAACTTGTCGGATTTGGGTACTTGGTGTTATTTTTTGGTACATACAATAAACAGGAAATAACACAAATTACCCAAATCTGGATAGTGGTATGGAAAGCCTAGCAATTACCGTAAAAGCTATGCTTTTCATGATTTTGATCTAAATCGAATTGCCGACCTCTAGCGGGATCGTTTTTAGCCGATTGAGTTTTATACAAAGTTTTAACCCCCACCTGCACGAGATGTGTGCTGTGACTTGACTAATGCCAAAAAGTTTTGGGCTTGAAACTATCTCTATAGAATTATTATTTATACATTCTATTTGCTTCGTCACGAGATCGAGAAATAGCTCTTTTTCACATCAGGTGGCGCGATGTCAAATTAATGCCAAAGTTTCTCCCTCAGAAAGTCACCCTAGTAGATATATTGTAGCATTTCTTGTTCCAGTACTGTTTTAACTGCATTACAAAAAAATTGCATCCAAATAATGCATTTTGGTCTGATGAGAATTTCTAGAACTCACCAAAATCTTGATTGAAAGTAAGGGAAGATATCGGGGGTCGGTTCCGATTCCGCGGCGCAAAATGACACTTCCCCAAAATATTTTTTGGTTCTGTGTTTGAAACGACGCTCGTGCAGGTTGGGGTTAAGTAGATTTAATTTTTTATCTCCAATTCTGACGCTTACTTTTGGCACTTAGAAGCTCGAAATGCTGAACTTGAAAAGCGCGCAATGTCTGCTGAATTTAAGCTGGAAACAAGCTCATCAAAATCGGAAGATCTCGAAGCCGAAAGTCTGGAACTCCGAGCTCGAGCCGAAACACTAAATGATGAATTGAACAAGGTCAGAGCTGAGAGCAAAATCAAAGTGACAGAATATAAAAGACAAGCATCTGCTGGTAATGATAATTTAACAGAAATATTACAAGCAGAATTAGCTGATAAAGAACAAGAATTGGAAACGTTGGCAGCAAGGTTTGTTAAAAAAACATAAAATTAAATTGGCTTCACTCGATTTTTTGACTTTTCGGAAAATTTAGATTTTTTTCCAAAATAAGTTTTTCGAAAAAATTTCAAATTCTAGAATTGTTATTTTTAGTTCTAGAAAATATTATGAGATCAATAAGGTAAGTATCACGTGATACTAGCTCACAGTTGTCTTCACAAAATAAATGTTTCTGTTTATCGACGCACAAGAGTCTCACCTACGTTATATTTTGGTTCGATGAGTTTCAAAAAAAATTACCGTCTTAAATTTTGATCAAACATATCACGATTATTTGTAAAAATGAATTTATGAACTTTTAAGTTGATATATAGTAAGTATATTATAGTTTTAACAATAGTCGTCAACGAGTTATTTTTTATAAAGGAATTTCAAGAAAAACACCGTTTTTTAATGACACCAAGATACCACAGACCATAATGCTTTATCTGAACTATGGTTTATGTTTCTTATTTTAAATAATGTGTTTCAAAGCACACAGGCGCAGGTCGGGTTCAAATTGTTATACTATTTGCGCCTACGCATTTTTCATAGCAACAGAAAAAAACAAATCGAGCAAAATTAAATCCTACCAAATTTTACACGAAACAATGACCAAGATTTAAATTGTTTCTAGATATGCGAATATCAACGATGAACTTCAAATCTCTCGCAATCGAAACAACGAGGTGATGGAGGATCTAAATGTGTCGACGGAGCGCATTCTGGTCGAGCTCGAATTTTACAAATCTGAAAACATTCGAATGAAAGAAGAAGTCGATCATCTCACCGAAGCCGCTCTATCTGAAGGGGGTGGAGATGCAGTCATGAAAACTAGACTCGCCACTGCAGACGCTGCCATGGAAGAGCGAAAACAACAGGCAATGGTGTACATTTAATACTTTACAATGCTTTTGAACGCGCTTTTACAGTACAATGATTTTAGTAGGATGATTAGTTTTCAAATTTGCGTCCTTATAACTTAAGGTAGGCACGGCAAAATAAAGTTGTGGTATATGGGCTTAAATTTTTGTGAGGGATTATCATTGAAAAATGATGTACAAACGCCAAAATTTGTTTTTTAAAACAGCTTTTGCAACCCTCTTAAATTTCACAAACCGTTTTTGAAATTGCCTATTTTTTGGCTTGGAATTTTTGAAGTAAATTCAGAAATAGTTTCAAGCTAAATGATAGGCAATTTTTTTCGAAAAATGCTAATTTTTTGGAAACGGGACATATTTTTTTCCAAACTTTTGTCTGGGTCAATTTCAGCACAGAAACTAAAAGTGCTCCGAAAATAAATTAAATCGGACCCTTGTTGATTGGCATTTAAAGCCAAATTCCGTCACTATTTCAAAGTACTAGCAAAGACTCTTCGCTTTATTTTTCACCTCATTTTTTCTCAGGGTTTTAATTAAAAATAATGTTTTTTTTAATAGAGGTAATTTTCCGACAAAGTTTTGCCTGGTCCCTAATAAGGACGCTAATTAGAAAACCGATCGTCCTACTGAAAGCACTTTATTGAATGTTTTTGAATTTTGAGGTAAAATTTCGCATAAATATTCATTTATTCGAGCAGTTTTACGGCCAAAATCTTATTTAATCGCACTTTGTTGTGTTTTGCTATTTACACACTGCTGATTTCGGTGGTTTTGTAAATTGGAGGCGCGGAATGTCTACGGTGTCCTATTCGGAGGCGGGGAGGGGGTATGTTTTGCGGACAAAAAATATCGCGAGGGCTCATTTTCTATCCGCGAGCGCAAATTATCTCTCCGCCCTTTTTAGGAAAGCGCTCTCCTCTCATCTTGAGAGCTGTCCGAATTTTGATGTGAGCTAAGGTGCTGCAACAGTATCATGCGGTATAAACCATACAAAGCAGGAATATAGTTCTGAACCGGCGTTTTAAGATATAATAATTTCCAGAAAAACAAAGTTAGTCTTTCAAATATTACTCTGAATTCAAATATGAAAGTATTAAAGAGTAAAATTTTAACGAGTGACAGTGTAAAAAAATAAGAAGGCAAAAATTGATCATGCACATATTTCCAAACCCATATCAAATAAAATGACGCTGCACCTAATGTAATTATCTATCAGATGAAATCATATTTTCTCAAAATACTGTTATTTGTTGAAAATTAGGATGCCAATTTCAGCTCTTTACATTTTACCCTTGACGAAGTTAAAAAACTATACTTTTTTTAAATGTTCGGTCTATAAACTTTTATTTTGATGAAGGTTGGTCAGAAAATTTTTGCTGGCGTCTTTATTATTAGAATGTTACTGAAAATCGTCAATTTCCGAGAATTTATAATTTGTTTACATCGGGCACCATATTAATAAAGTATGAACAAGATTATATAAATTCTTGATATGTATTTTACTTGTTCTATTTCTTCGGTTATAT
The DNA here is from genome assembly GCA_004367855.1 of Oikopleura vanhoeffeni. Lineage (NCBI taxonomy): Eukaryota > Metazoa > Chordata > Appendicularia > Copelata > Oikopleuridae > Oikopleura > Oikopleura vanhoeffeni. The sequence continues at coordinate 98,380 of SCLH01001103.1, read as the reverse complement.
CGTCGTGCATTAGATGGATCTTACCAAGACCTTTCTTAACTTGGTAAGATTCATCTTGTTCAATAAAATATCATGAAAATCTGCCAAATTTTTATGACTTAATTTCAGCAATAATGAAAGTTTATAAGTTAAAGAACCGTATGAAAAAAACACAGTTTTGATCGATTACGTTACCTTCTCCAGCAGAATATTTTAAAAAATAGGATAAAACTTTTGAGGATCATAATCGACATAGAAAAATATATCTGCCAAAAAAAAGTTTCGACTCATATTTTGTTGATGATATCTGTCCCTTTTCTGACCACCATTAACAGGATATTGAGCAACAGCAAGCTGAGGCAGAGCGTAAATCTCGCCGACGCCACGTCGAGACAAACACCGAAGCCCTGGACATTACAGTCATAAAGCAGCTCGAGGCCCAAAACGCAAACGATACACTTGAGCTCGGCGCCGTCAAAGAGGCCTTGTATAAAACCGAGGTCAATTCTGGAGAAATGGTCGGTAATTTACAAAATGAATGCCAGCGATTGACCAATCAAAATGCAAGATTAGAAAAACTCTGCCGAAAACTGAATAAAAAGCTGAGAACTGCGGAGAAAAAAGCGCAGGAATCGAATAATTTAAGTCCCACGCAATATAATGAAAAATCTGGCATGTCAACTTCTGGCTCTGTTTACTCTCTTGGCGAAAGTCTAGGAGAAACCGGCAGCATAACCGGTAGTATGGACGAAAATCTACTGGATGATCAGCCAAACTATCAACATCGGGCTTTAAATGGACTCTCAAGAAAACAAGATATTCCGATTCAGGGAATAATTAAATTTAACCCAACTGATTTGCAACTGGTTGTGAATGCCATTTTAGGATGCAATCTAGAAACGCCGAGATGTGCAACTTCATTTTTATTATTTATGGCGCTGAGGCACACAGACGCATCTAATGATGACGCACTACTCAAGGTAAACAAAACGGATGCGGTATCTTTCGCATCATATATTTTTTTATTTCCATAAATAAACCTCAAAAAACATTTTTTTTGTCATTTTAAAATCAAATAAGGCGCTAAAAAATTTATTTATATTCATAAAATCGCAAAAAAAATCTGACACCCTCAATGGTATTGATTACAAAGGGGGGCAATATCGCTGGCCCAATATCGCCGAAAATTTTCGGCTAAAAAATTCCGGCGATATAGGCCCCCAGTACAAAAAGGGTGCCCAATATCGCCGAAATTTTTGGGCCAAGAAAATTCGGCGGTATTGGTCCCCCCTGTATATTATACAAAATTCAAAACTATATCTTTCTAGAGCGCAGAATAGAATTTATATCTCTAGTTTGCGTTTAAAAGTTACAGTGAAGTCCGTCTAACAGGACGCACCATATCAAAATTTAAACTACTAGTTAAAAGTACTAGACTGTACCAAAAAAATATGCCTTGATATTATACATATGATATGTTAACATTACACATGTACTATTACATATGTTGGTCTCGGGTCACGTACTATGGCGTCTTTCTATGCCAAAATAAAGTACTTTTCGCTAGACAGTACTTTTAATATTGATATGGTGCGTCCTGTTAGACCGACTTAACTGTCAGACAGACTATTTTTTCTTTCTTTTTTTTGGTCAAAAATATAGATCAGGTAGCTTTTTTTAGGTGCTTGGATCTTCATCGATATAGTTTGGTCGTCGTCTTATTTTCTTTTCCTCGACGGTTTTTATGGTGCCGATATCTTTTGCATCATTTTCTTAATCTTAAAATTGTATGAAACGCCCAAAAAAATTTCAAATATGTTTATATCAAACTATTTTTTACTTTTTAAATAACGAAAGTTATTTTCAGCACCAAAAATCCCTGTTATCTATTATTGTCTTTCCGAAGCCATAAAGTTTTTGTTTTAGGACCTTCTTATCGGTACGATTAATGGTTTGAAGAAAATGGGTAAACGGTTCGAAAAGACAACTCCTGGAATTGCGCGCTGGACCTGTATTGCGGTGAGATTGACTCATCTGATTTTTCAATATTCTGGTGAACCGGATGCTTGTCTCCTCAATACATCTGAACAAAATAGCCACTGCCTGAGAAACTTTGATATCAACGGTAAGTTTACTTAATAATTTGTAATCGAGCTTTTAGACTTAAAGTTTTAGTACAGTAGAGTGTATTTAAACGGACCGGTAGTTAGGACGGGTTCGGCGTGAAACTTTTTGCCAATCGGGTTAATTTTGTTGGCGACAATATCACTTTGGCGGATTTTTTTTCAGCGCAACTGTTTTTGTGATTTAGCTGCACGAGTTTTTCTCAGAGATGGATGAACCGATTTTCAAAATTTCAAAACATCGTGATTAATAAGTTTTCGATACGCGACTGGACGAAGCGTTTTTGGCGAATCGGATAACCGGTATACCGAAAAAAACGGTTAAATCTTAAATTGTCGGTTTCTCAGTCATTGGATATCATATGAGTCATGACTATAAATTTTTTACCATTCGGCTTAGAATTTTTGAGGCAATATTTTTTGTCATCCATCTCTGAGAAAAACTCGTGCAACTAAATCACAAAATCGGTTGCGCTGAAAAAAAAACCCGCCTTTGTAAACTTTTGAAATAAATTCTGATATTCAAGTTCTCAAAAAAGACAGAAAACTTTTAGAGAAAATTCTTATTTTCGTGCATGTTTTCTCCGTTTAGCGGTTATTGATGTTATAAACCGGTGAAAGAGATAAAAACTATTTAACCCTTGGACGTTCAAAACCTCATTTGAGGTTTTGAAAAGTTTAAAACGTCTCAAAAGGGGGAGAATTAGCGCTCTAAAAATAAAATTAGCAAAATCCTAAATAGAGTTTGCTCCAAAAACTTCAATCATTTAACTTAAAATCATTTTCGATGATCCGTTCAAAAGTTATTTTTTCTTACTTTTTTGGCCAATTTCTCCAGAAAAACATTTGATCGCTAATTCTTTAATCTTGTCAAACTGCAGAAATTTTCTGAGGAGATCAGTTTTTAGGAAAGTCTTTGGAGAATCTGTCATTCAAATAATAATGACTTAACTGTTGCTAGAACTCTTGTTTTTTTACGCGAGTGATTTCTGAAAAAATAGAGAAAATGGAAAAATTCAAGACTTTCAGAAAAAGGCTAAAAATGTCATTTTGGTTTCTTATTTACGTACCCTTGAATAGTTTATTTTAGTAATCTGATTAATTATTCTGAAATTTTTGGCCTTCTGCTTATATAAAAATTTACAATGAGATAAATCCCATGTCTGGTTATCACACTATAAGCGCTCAAAGTTGAACCTCAAATGAGGTTTTGTGCCTCCACTGAAGTTTTTTTTCGAACGTCTAAGGGTTAACCCTCATTTCAATGAAATAGAATAAAATTGCAAAAAAACACAAAAAATTCTAATAGTTAAAACAATTGTTAAAACAAATGTTCTTTTCAACTAAAAAAATTCGAGTTGTCTTTTTTGAGAACTTGAATGCTATTTTTCATGCGATAGATACCGCCGCCTGAAAATTGAGATTCTCGCATTATTTTTTTCCTTTTCACTCAGTCAAATCTTTCGCACCAAAAAAAAACTACCCTAGGTAATTTTTTTAGGACAACTACCCCTAGTCATGACGATTACGGGTAAACCATAGATGATATCGAGAAATGTTTTTTTTGCATTCAACTGGCAACTAAAAAAGCGCAATAAGAAATGTTTTTCTTTTTAATCGGACAACCGGTGATCTATTATATAGGCATTTTCAGTAGAAAATGTATGAAAAAAATCGAAACTTGTTTTTTTTCCAGGAATTCATCAAAAATATAGTTCAAGCAGTAAATGTGAAGACAATCGTAATATAAGAATGAACAAACATAAAAATTTAACTTTTCGGCTGATTTTAAGAAAAAAAGATTGGGCCCATCGAGATTCAAACCTACCAAAAAATTACATTCCGGTTTATATCCGGTGAACTGGATGTGAAATCAACTTAAGGGCCTCGGTGCATTTTGACAGATTTGCACTTTTTCAATTTTTTTTGTCTTGATGGGAAACTTTTTGCCACATCAAAATTTTCAAATAAAAACTTTTTCGAACACAATATGCCACTTTTAAGCTTACTTTGTATAATCTGAATTT
>SCLH01001103.1:43367-88926 GCA_004367855.1 Oikopleura vanhoeffeni | reverse complement strand
GTTGACCCAAAAACTTCCGATGCGGCATTTGTTTTAAAATAATTAAATGCTGAAAATACGAAAAATCGCTTTATTTTGATCACATGACGACCAAAATTTTTTTTTCCATATATTATTTATCCTCAAGAAGTTTCAGAAGAATCCACCCTTTATTTTTGTAAGTCGATATTAATGGTGGACACGCTAGGTATTAGCAGAATGGTTGTTTTTCTTCGTTTCTATAAGGACAAAACGGTGGTTTCTCACACAGTCAAATCGGCAAAAACATGTATTGATAGACGGCAGGGGGTTTTTTAACAAAAAAGTTTTTCAAAATTTTAAAACACATGTTTGTTAAACAAAAACGCATTTTAACGAAAAAATGTTTTTTAACGAAAAACCAAAACAATTGTAAACAAAAAACCAATTCTATTTAAGCAAAAAACCATTTATAAACAAAATTTTAACAAAAAAATCATTTTTGTTAACCGAACAAAACAACTATTTGGTTCCCGACATAAATTTGAACTTTTAAGTATCGTTTTGCGTTTATTTTGTTACGCATGTTAATAATTAATGATGAGAAAGACGCTTAAACATGTGATGGACTCAGAAATAAGATTAAAAAAGTTGCGGCTAAAATATTTATCAAGCAGGAAAATGGCTCAGAATTCTACATCTAAATTTTTCGCTATTTGCTTGTGACCTATAATGCCAATTTATTTAAAAAAATGACCTAAATTAGGATTTAATCAAATATAAAATCACATGTTTCGCTGTTTATTCTAGCATCGACGGAAGTGAAGCAAAATGGTTAAGAATGTTCAGACAGAATAGCGAAAGAGTGCACTTGCTTTGATCCACTGAGAGTTACAAACGAGACTAGTGGGCGAGTTCGATTTTTCAAAAATACCCACTTAGAATAGTGTAAAAAAGCGGTGGTTGTTTTTGGTTCGTTCCAGAATCCGGTCTAAAGATTCTGAATGAAGAAGGCCTCTGTTTCACGGCGTTCATAGTAAGACCTGAAGCTTTGCAGTACTCTGAAAGTGTTGTATGACAAATAGTTGAGCTCTCAGTGGTCCCACGAAAGCCGCTAGAGACCAACACGGCGGCATCGTGCAGGCTCAATTTTTTTTTGCGTGGTTCATAGAAAATAACTGTTATGTGTATCACTCGTGGCATGGCAAACTCTTTTCTCGGAAAAGTCTATGGTTATTGTTAAAAATATGGTCTTGTGTCCTGCGAACAACAACCCTATTTTTTAACCTAACCTAGCCTTTCCCAAGAAAACGCTTTGCGTCGTTCTATACCGTGTACACTGCACACGAGTTTTACCTAACCCTAGTTCTAATCTTTCAAGATAGGATGATATCAATTTACACTATATAAATAAGTGTACACTCGGGGCAGGCAAAATTTTTGTCAACAAAAACATAGGGTTGGTGCAAGAAGACAAGGGTCTACGGAACCTCTAAATCTCACCCCAACCCTATTTTTTTCCTGACCAAAGAAGTTTTGCACGGTTTTACCGTGATACTGGGCACGAGTTTTTCAAATTTGTTAGAAAATGTTTTCCCCATTCTGACTTATTAATAAAGCATAATTATAGATATAAATCTTCTTCAAACAACTAATACCATGTTTTGCAACCGAGATATGCAAAACATTGCAACCCGAGAAATATATTTTGGGTGAGGATTTTCACACTTCCAACAAATGTGTGTTCTTTGATGAGTTTGAAACTCAAAATGTTTTTTTTGTTAATAAATGTTTTTTTTGTGAAAAATATGTTTTTTTTGTTAAAAAATTATTTTGTTAAAATGTATTTTTGTTAAAATTGTATTTTTTTGTTAAAAAATGATTTTTGTTGTTAAAAATGATTCTTTTGTAAAAAATGTTTCTTTTTGTTAAAAAATGTTTTATTTGTTTAAAAAATGATTTTTTTTGTTAAAAAATGGTTTTTTGTTTAAAAAATGTTTGTTGAAAAATGTTTTGGTGTAAATAAATGTTTTTTGTTAAAAAATGTTTTCCCTTGATAGACAAACACGACAGTATGATACAAAGTATTAAAAAAAATGGCCCATAAATTAATTACGGTTTTTTCGTTAGTGATATTAATTTTTTGTTCAACCCATTATCTTCATGAGTAATTAACTCCCTAATCGATACAAAGTTATTTTCGATCAACCCATTGGTATTAATACACCAGATTATTTTTTGTAGATTTTCTGACAATATATTTATATTGAGATTTTTCTAGTCTCAGTTGAACTGAGTCATTTCATATGAAAAAATACCCTCAAGATTTTTCTTTAATTTTGAAATCTTAATCAAAACGAAAAAAAAATCGTATTTGAAAAACAGATTTTTTGACATAAAATTCTGTTTTTAAGAACATGAATGTCAGAATTTTGTACAAAAAATAATAAAAACAAATTAAAAATTTAGTTTTGCGTTTTTGAAAATTTTTTGGAAATTAAAAAAAAACAATGCGTTCAATAATGAACAAATAATCAGCGGGCATTTTATTGACCGTTATCGATTAGAGTGTTAAAACATTGACACTTTTAAATTTCTCATTCTAGAAAAATATACATTCGCCATTTGAAATTCAGGTTATTCATCATTAATATTTTCCATAATTTCTAACCACGAATGATTTTGAAGCAATCACGTAGATATCGTACTTTTAATTCAGTACGTCAGGTCTATTTTAATTACAAAATAATCTTTCTTCAGCGGGAGTATTTTTTGCTGACAAAATAAAATTTTCAATAGCGAAAAATACAACCGCCTTTTCTTTCTGCCACGGCTATCTTATCAATTGCAAAATTTTATATTTTTTGCTTAGTTCAATTATCGGCGTTCCGGACATTTGCCACTGCCGCGGCCTAGCTACAGTATAACAGTCAGTTTCTGTTAAATCAAATCTTTCCCAATCGTTTGCCTCCGAAAAATTTTTATTGGACTGAATATATTGTAGAGTTCTTTTTAGTAGGACGCCTCATGTCAATTTTAAAAGTTATGTCTCACGAAAAGAACTATTTTTGAGGTAACCTAGGTAATTTTTCTACTGCTATTTGAGAACGGAACAAGATATTCACAAACCGACTTTTGCATTCAATAGCCCAGAGATAAATTAATGATCAATTTTTTTGATGTTTAAACAGATTTCAGGTAATACTGGAAATTTTATAAAGTCGGTTCCGAGAAAACTGCCCATCCTTCGAAGCCACATTTTCGGCATCTGGTACAACTTTTTATACAAAAACTTTTCCCCGAAATTTTTTGTAATTTAACACCTCAAGGAGTCAAATAACAATTTGTTCATATTTGAAGCGAGCAGACCTGTTAAACTGAAAATGTACCTACAGGCGTAGTTTTTGACAATAAAATTGTTGCCATATGATAACTTTTAAAGAGTCAAATTACAGTCTTTCACTTTTTTTGAAAAATTTTTTTAAGGGGTGTCAAATTAAAAAAACTGGCGAAAAGTTGTACTCACTGCCAAAAAATTCGGAAATGAATGTGCGGTTTTCTCAGAACCAACGTTTTGAATTTTTACCAGTCAATTTCCGGTATCATAGGACATCAGTTTAAAAAAATGGGCATTTATTTATCACTTGGCTGTTGGATGCAAAAATCCGTCGGTGAATATTTTGTTTGGTTCTCAAATGACGGCGGAAAAACTACCTGGGTTACCGTAAAAAAAGTTATCTTAACAGTATCATAAAAAGATGCCTTTGTATGATACGTATGTCACATACGGTAAATGAAATAATTTATCTTTCATCAGAAATATTTTGAAACTGTTTCTGGAAATTATTTTTCGATGGTCGAGGATAAGGCTATTTACAAACGAGGAATGTAGACTTTTATAAATATTCACTTTTTTATTAACAAAAAATCAAATGATATTAAACTATGTTGAAAATGTATTGAAATTAACCCCGAAATCAGTAAAAAGTGTCATATTTCAAAATATTTTCAGTTCATCAAAGTGATTTCATAGTTTTTAACTGCACGCTTATTTGTTTCTTAGAATTACAGTTTGATAAATTCTATGTTCAGGGGGTAGCGTTCAACAATATATTTTGTTGAAATTTTAAGTTATTGACTAAAACTAAATCGGTCAAAAATCAGGGTCTCCAATCAACAATTTTTTTAGGCCGATCTAGTCAAATTTATTCGTGAACGGCTCCCCTAAACCTACGCATGAATTTAACCAAAAATTTCATTTTTAAACTTAATTTTTAGGATTTATTACGAGAAATTGGGACTTCCCTTGATTTGATTAAAGAGTTTGGATGTGATGACTTTGTGTTACGGCAAGTCTGTCGCCAGCTTATTTACTACGTGGTCTCAGTGGCACTTAATCAACTGCTAGGTACAGTATATTTTCACTCACAATTGAAAAATTTTAAATTGCAAACACCGCAAATTTTTCTCTGTTCGCATGGAAATCATGAATTTTTTTTGTTGGAAAAAAATTTTTTCACAAGAAATTATTTTTTTTAATTTCTCAAAAATGGGATATAAAAATACGGTGAAGATTTCTTTAGCAAGATTTTTTAATTGAGAAATAAGTTATATTTGAAAAAAATTTCCGCGAAAAGCACAAAAAAATTAGAATCTTTGTGATTGATTTAAAAGTGAAGGTAAATCAGGTTTTTTCTAATTTTTGAACTTGCAAAAAAAAATTGGAAAGTAAATTTTTATATGTATGTAATTTGTCATTTAGAAAAGAACAATAATATGTTTTTTCAACAAATTTGTATAGAAAATTCACATGCTAAAAATACCGCTAATCACTGAAAATCTGAACAAAATGAAGCTTTTTATTTTAAAATTGCAAACAAAAATTTGTTATTTGAATTTTTGTGTCAATTTGAAAAGAACAAAAATATTCAAAGAAACATGAATTTTCTATATAAATTTACATACAGTATGTAAGATTTTTACTCCTATTTTCCCAATTTGGACAAATCTGAATTCCACCGTTTTGATTGGTTCAATCTGGAAAAGACGTAGGTATCTGCCAAAATTGATCGTTCTCATTGACGGATAGCAAGTTATCCAAATTGGAAAAATAAGAGCAAAAAAATCTTACATACTGTATTTCTATGTTAAAGATACCGCTAATTACTTCAAAATATGAACAAAATAAAAAAGTGATATTTTCAGCGCGACGAGACCTCTGTAATTGGACAAAGGCGATGCAACTTCGATATAATGTTTCTCAAATTGAAGAATTTTTATCGAGGAGGAATATGCGAGATCAAATACTTATGAGAGAACTGGCGCCTTTAGTTCAGGCATCTCAGTTGATGCAAGTTAAAAAGCAAGACGACAATGATGCAACCAATGTTTTAGCAATGTGTGATCAGTTAACTGGAGCACAGGTTTGTGTTAAAATTTATAAAAGCTATAATTTGGAAATCTACTATTTTCAGTATATTTTGAAATATTGCTAATATTATTGACACGAAAAAACTCCGAATGAATCTATTAAATTGACCCCAAATTTATAATCCTTGTTTTTATCCCAAATTTGAACAAAAAAATTTTCGAAAAATTTCATGTTGAAAAAAATTTTGGGTCATTTCTACGAAAAATGCGTCGGCTAAAAATAATGCGAAACAGATTCAAATCACCCATTTTTTCTGAAATATTTTGAGAGTATTTATTTTTGGTCAGTTTCTTATATTGTGCTTTAAAATGTGCGTAAAATACAGCGTGAGTTTTATGGAATGTGCCGCTTTTTTACCCATACGGCTAGATAGCCAAAATCTATAGCATATTTACGAAATGATTTATTTGTCATCAATAAAGACAAAACGGCCAAAACCAACATGATTTTGAAATTTTTGAAAACTTGTTTGTCAAAACGGCGAATTTTTAAAGATTATTTGTATTCAATACCATAATAATGAAGCGGGTATCAACATTTTGATTTTATTTTACTTCATATTCCAAATTTTTCGAGATATTACAATTTATCTACTAAATTTATCTTATAAATAGTACGGAATTACTAATATTATTACTAATATTACTACAGTAGAGTGTACTTAAACGGACAGGTCTATGGACGGGTTCGGCGTGAAATTCCTGCCAAAGTGTTTAAAGGGACGGCCCCGCAGGAAAATTCTCGCCAATTTGCTTAAACAGACGGGTTGTGAGTTTCAAGTTGTCCGTTTATGTACACTCTACTGATTACTAATATTACTAAATTTATTGAGATATTACTATATTACTAAATTATCTAAGATATTACAAATAAAATTATGATATCTAAAACATATTTTTAGGTGTTGAAATTACTGCAATTAATCACGCCTGTTCACGAGTACGAAGAGCGAGTTCCATCTCGTTTCCTTGGAATGGTGAAAACTAAAATCAGTGGGAAGCCAGGAATCCTGCAGCGTGATGTGTCGCTCATTGATCCGCCAAACTTTGAATACGTTCCTTCTACGGTAAAAATGACCGAAATAGAACTGCCACCAGATTTGCAGAAATGCGCTCAACTGATTTAAAAAAACATTGTTTGGGGTCAGAAATTATGCATAAACAATTAATTTTGTATGTCCGAGAGGACGCCAAAACACCCATCCTTTATTTTAATATTATGGAAATATCGTCTGTTTTTCAGATGGCTCAAAAGGTCACTTGAGAATCTCAAAGCCGAGCTCAAGTTGAGATGGGTAAATAGTAATTCGTCGAAAATGGAATCCCTCCAAAATTTCAAGTTTTCAAGTATAAAGACTTTTTTTAAAAAAATATTTTGGCTCATCGTTTTCAGTGCTAAATCTCAATATTAATAAATACCAGACTTAGGTTTTTATTTGTTTAGTTTAGAAAATTTTGCTTAAATTGCACTATTTAAATAAGAAGTATGTTTTTTAGCCCGAACTTCACTTATCTTCGACAAAAACCCTTGAAATATTGGGTTTCATGATGAAATTTAACGCTGAAAAAGGTGGCCAAGAAAATTTTAAAGCAAAAGTTGGTTTTTTATTTTAAAACTCGAAATTTCTGATTTTTCGACGAATTTCTATTTACCCCTTGAAATGGCTGAAAGTTACTTCATACCGTACGATACGTTTGAAATTTGTGGTGATAGAATAACGTTTTATTCTACGGTATTGGAGTCGGATTTTTAAATTTTCGGTTCGTCACCATTTTTTACCGGAAATTATCGGGTTCTCGAAAATTTTCAGTAACAAACCGGAAATCAAAAAATCGGGCTCGGCTACTAGACGTAGAATACAAAGTTATAATACGATCAAAAATTTGAAAAGTATCGTAAAAATAAAAAATTATTCTATGACCTTAAATTTCAGAAAGATCGAATGTGCCTATTTCGCTTGATAGAGACTCCGTTTCGTGGTACTTAAAAAAACGACCTATGTCACATGCGCCATGTGGTAACTTTCAGCTATCCCAAGCGCCATTTGAGCCCCTACAAAATAAACCAAACCTATATTTTTGTCTGGATAAAATGAGATGTCCTGGGATCTTTTTAGATATATTTTTTCACCCCAGATTCTGCTCGATTTGAATCATGTTTTTAACTGATTGTAAATTTGTTCATTTTTCTTCAACCAATTCGCCCTGTTTATGTAGGCACCAATCATTTAAAATTATTTAAACCAATGAAACACTTTTCTATCGCTTTATCAAAAGCGGCGGTTTTCGACTGAAACTGTGAAGAACAAAAACAACCCCTGTAAAAGGCCATTTTCAGCTATTCTTGTAAAATTTTAAATTTTTTTAAGATAGCTAAAAATAGTCATAAAACCGCCTTTTCTTCCTTATTTTCAAGTACAACCTTCGCTCCGCCAGTTCGAGACACTTATTCTTCATTTCAAAAAAAAAATTGTTCAAAAATTTCATTGTAGTTCTTTGAAGAGCTGGTCTAGAGATTTTGACTGCATCAGATTCGCCGAATAATTTATAGTGAAGGGCAAAATGAGCAGTGGGGAATTTTGCTTTCATATAGTCTGTTTGAATTGCAAGCAAAATTTGGTAGTGCCATTTATTGTAATAAAACGTATAAGATTATTATATCTATTGTGTTTAAATTGTCGAAAATAATAGTTGCTGAAACAACTTAAGAATTTTTTTTATTTATCTTATGAATAAAGTGTTAATTCCTGACTAATTGTTTAAAATAAATCTTTGACAAAATAACATAAATACTGTATTATAAAGAAAACACACAAAGTTAATAACAAATAATAGGCAATACAAGGCTCCAAATCGCTAAATTTGGTGACCTATTATTGGATATGAAATTTGTGTTTTTCGCTGGATACAGTATTTATGTTATTTTGTCAAAGAATTTTTTAAAACAATTAGTCAAGAATTAATACTTTATCCATGAGGTAAATTTAAAAAACAATTTGAAACCTGTTCCACCAACTATTTTTTTATTAAATTTGAAAATTCATACACAATAAAAACTCTTATATATTTGTTTTATCAAAAAATTTACTCGCAAAAAACGTCCTATAAATTATTGTAATAGGCTGCTTTACTACCATTCGCCATATTATTGTTCTATTGAAGATAGGCCATGTAATATGACCCCATTCGAAGGGTGTCAAATTATTTAAAAATGCAATAACACATTATTTAACGCCGAATAACTACGAAACCACCAGAAAATTATTCACCAATTCCAATCCATAGAAACCTTTCCTTGTAAAAGGCAGTGGTGATTTTTGCTATCAGTTCTCTGGTAAAACTCGCAACTGCCTTGTTTATAGCTGACTTGAAAAATATGCCATTTTTGGTTCACTGAATTATTTCTCAACTTTTTGTTTATTATTTTTTTATCAGTTTATTCACAGTGCGTCAAAATGCGCGATATGTAAAATTTCGTCTGGGTATCCACAGCATGAATTTTTTCGAGTTTTTCATATTGAATAAAATTTTTTTGGAATTTTTTTAAAAAAAATTTTCTCTATTTAAATTTGAATTATTTGTCTTCTATTCTTTCTTTAAATAGTGAAATTTGACCAGGTGTCTGCTTACTACCTAAGTATTGCGAACATTTGGCTTGTATTTCTAGCTCTCTAGCGCTATTTTTTCGATTTTTTAGAGAGACAGAGAGAGACGGCTTTTCACTTTAGAAACATTGGCGACCGGTGTTCGCATTTTTTAGAGCATTTTAAGTGAAAAAAATTTTAAATGGACAAAACGACACGTTGTCAGGTGGACAAAACGACAAAAATTTATCTGTCCTCTAAGACGCATACGACAGTAAATATTTAACCAAAAATTTATGATGAAAACAATTGTCAAAATTTTAAGCGGACGTTTTAAAGTATTTTGCGTTTTTTGAACGATTATTTTTTTTGACTGAAAAATAATTTTAAAAACTATATTAATTTAGGGCGTTTTTATTCAATTTTATCAAAATGCTCAAGATATCACTAACGAATTTTAAATATTTTTATTTTGAAGCCCCGTTTTATTGTACGAAACGCTGGTGTTAACTGTACTAACAAATGATAAACTGGTGTATTCCATTAGCTTTTACTAGATTATTTAAATTATTTAAAAAAAGTGCTTCTCTCTTCATATCTTGCAAAAACAGAATAATATGGAACATTTCAGAAACAAAAATCAGTTCTCACGCCCACGCAATTTTCCGTTAAAAATCTAACATTTAAGCGTGAGAGCTGAGATCCTTTTTAATCAAACTGCAGTATTAAGTGATTTCCCGCTTCCAAATTAAGTTCATTTTGAAGGTTATTTAAGAGGTAAAATTTCGAGGTCTCAAACGCCTTGAAACTTGGTGGCCTCTTTTTGAGGTGGAAGGCTCAAATTAACTCCAAGACTGCCAAAAGTGAAAAAAATTGATTCGCTTTCTTTTTTTAATGTTGGGCAACTTTATTCTATTTTATTTCAAAAACAAGACAGAGGTATTTTTCGCTTATCAAATTTTCGATCTTTTTGAAGTTTTGAATTTTTTGCAACTTGATGTTTTTTCGACAAATTGATAATTTCTTCGAATTTACAGGTGACAAACGAAAATCAGAAAACCAGCTCTAGAGCGGAACGAAGTCCTAAAAACAAGACCTAAGGTTATTTTGGTTACTAACATGTTTATTTTATAACGACGAAATTTAAATAAACCCTACGTAATTTCCAAATTAAAAAAAAATTTGTCGATAAAGACAAAACCTACGTAATTCCCAAATTTTAAAAAAAATTTTACGATTATTTGTATTTACAAAAACCATAATAATGTAGTGAGTATTAATACTGTTGATTATAAGATGTTTTTTTAAATGCTACATTTATGAGCTTAGCATATGAAATTGTTTTTCAAATGCATAAAAACAAACATTTTGGTAAGCGAAAAATACCCCCGCCCAAAAAACAGTCTAATGGTATGAATAAAGGTAATTTACAAAAAACTTAATTGTACTCCTGTACTTTTGTTTTCTTCAGAGATTTTGACCTTTTTAAGAGTCAGGGACTGTATTACATGCATGATACTAACTCATTGTATACTGGTTATTTCTTTCTATAGCTGTTCTTTTGATTATTTCAATGAATCAGTTCTTGATTGTACGATACGAAGTCCTTGTTTCTGCTTCAAATAATATATCACCTCTTATTAAATAAAGTTGCATGAGAAGAACTAAAATTTAGTTCAAAGAAGATGCAGAAAATTTGCAGTATACATATTTTATCGATTTTTGTCTCCTATATTTAACATTAAAAAAGCGTAGACAAGGAAAGTACCAAGCTGAAGAAAAATTTTTTATAACATAAATCGATGAAAAAATTGAAAAGTTGGATAGAGGGTATTTTAAAAAATCGAACAAAAATGTAAACTGCAAAAAAATATTCCTTTATCTTCTTGAATATTGCGTTAAATTACTTGCAAATTGTGTCTTCAAACGAAAGCGTTAAAAATCGTGTCGAGCACCAACTGGTTCCCACGGTAGAAACGGCAAAAATAAATTTTGTCTGACAAAAGAAATATAAATTCTTTATTTAAAGAGATTATTCTAAGAGAATAAAAAAAAATGTTTAAGGGGGTACCATAAACTCGGAAGACTGGAGTCAATATAACGTACGAAAATACTAAGTCAGTATATTGTTTCATGCTTATTATAATTAGCTGAACCGATATAAATATGTTTCAGCTTGATAAAATCATTTTTATCCATTTTAGAAAAGATTTGAGTTCGAGTTTCCAATCTTGAAATCGCAAAAAATTCAAAACATGAAAATTTTCCGCATTTTTCGTTCAAATTTTTTTCTGTTTTGTTCATTCAAATCTGTGGGTAAAAAACAAAAAATAGCCACTAACTTTTTTCATGGATGCCTACAGATTTTCTGACCGCTGTTTGAAAAATCATAAATTTTTTATCGACTTTTTTATAAATATTATGAAAATTTCCGTGTGCGTGCGTGTGTGTGTGTTCAACTATGAGTTTGGTCACGATTATCATTTCTAAACTATTGATGAAATTTTTAACACTGGCTGTACACTCGATAAGTGCCTTCGGCACTAAAATTTTTAATAATTTATGCTAGGAAAAATCCCATGAAATTGCGAGGTGTTATAGGCGTCATTATTTGTGATAGTCAGGACATTTTTCATATCAAAACGCAATTGGAAGGTCAATTTTATCTCAAAAAAAGTTGTTTTTCTCTACTTTTTGACATTTTTGACCCTTTTTCATGGAAAAAAACTTTGATATTTAAGAAATTTTCGAATGTGCAGAATTTTGAAGCTCCGTTTTAGCGCATGACACCCGACAATAGCTGAAGTTTCTAACTAATCCGAAAGTTCCAAAAAAATTGATCAGGCACCAGAGCCTTTCAGAAAGCTCTACTTTGAGCTCTGTTTACACAAAACTCATAACTTATGAGTCATAAGAGATCAATTCAATCTTTTTCATCATCAAGTTCCAGAGTTAAATGTTCGAACAACAATTCGAATTCTAGAAATTTAATGTTGAATTATACAACAAAAACGTTTTAAAAACAAGGTTAATTAATCCACGTGATACTTCATCATGGTAAGCTCCAGAAAATACATCAATAACGTTTTTGAGAAAAAATTGGGAGTTTTCTCGATTTAATGAATTTTGGTGGTATAATAATACTCAGTTTGTTGAGCTTTCGATTTATTCAATAAT
Organism: Oikopleura vanhoeffeni; assembly: GCA_004367855.1. NCBI lineage: Eukaryota > Metazoa > Chordata > Appendicularia > Copelata > Oikopleuridae > Oikopleura > Oikopleura vanhoeffeni. Next base: position 76,777 of record SCLH01001103.1, on the reverse strand, counting down.
TTTCGAAACATAAATAATAACTGAGCAAAAGTTTCTCGCAGGTTAATTAACACAAAAGTAATTTCGCACATGTTTTTTCAAACGATTCTTTTTAAGGCATGATTTTCATAAATTAAATATTTTTCCAAAATATCATTTATTCCAATATCAAAATAAGATTTTTGAATTTTCACTTATAATAAAATTATTTTCGCCTCAGAATTTCGTAAACGTATTTTTTCCAAAAAAGACTCAAAAGACTTTCCTAAAAACTGGCTTATTTCAACTTTTTATTCCATTTTCAAGTCGAAAATTAGTTTATTAAAAGTGAGACTAAGGTGTCTAAATTACATTAAAATTTATTTTTTATTAATTAGAAGCTTCAAAAAATGGTCTCGACCACCATTGAAAATTTATTTAATTTCATATGATTTCTACGTCAAAATCGGAAATTAAAATTTTCTAAAAAAGACGAAAAAAAATGAAATTTTAGCACATCGAAACAAATATTTATTTTCATGAGTTAAATTTTATTAAAATTTTACGTGGTGGATGGGTCGGCTTACCAATTAGGCAAGCTCGGTGAAAATATTTTTTTTAATTTTTGATTTAAGAGCGCTAAAGTACATTTCGCGCAAACCGTATTTCATTCGAAAAGTATGATTCAGAGTAAAACAAGAGCGAAGAACAAAACGTAGACATGTTTAAATATAGTGAAAGTAAGCATTCCTATTATTTTCAGCTAAGTATTCCAGAAAATAATTGAGAAAATTTGAACCAGAAATGAGGAAAATTTTCAAAATATTTCCAAAAAGTTTCGACCAAATAATCTCAAAAAAGTGTAATAGTATGATTTTTCAAATTAGCATATAAAAAATATGTGGTCACCTACCGAAAAGTTAAAGTAGCCATATTGAGAGTTTTTTTTCGTTGATTTGAAAAACCAATAATGCAAAAAATATTTGAACACAAAATAAAGGCATTTTTTGATAATGTTCGGAACTTTTTTCAAAAATTTCTCTTAATTTGGTCGAATTCGTAAAAGTTTATTCGAAACTTCAAAATTTTCTTAAAAAATAATTCGAAATTCTGTAGTTACAAAAGTTGCCTGGATTATGAAACATCATTTTGATGGTATATTGAGAAGAAATATAAACCAGTAAAAAGTTTTTCATCAAGAGCCAAATCGCGGATATCCGGTATACTTGTCAAAAGACGAATTGATAATAAGATTTCAAAAACTCAAAACATGGGTATCGATGTTTTTAACCTATCTTGAAAGATTTTTTTCTGGTCATTTTAAGACAAAGATTTTTTTTTTTATGAAAAATTTCAAAAAAATATCGATTTTAAGGTCAATTTTTCTGATTATTACAGGTAAAGTGTGATCCATGTCTAGCGAATACCGCATGAATTGCTAGAAGGCTGTTTTTTTGGCCAAGTGAAATTAAGCGTTTTTCGGCTACCCCATTCTTTTTTAATTGAGGGTCCGGCGATAATATTTGACCTCTTAAGTAACGCTTCAAAGTCAAGGTCAATCTCAAGTTGCATCGTATAGACTTGTAATTCCCCCAATAGAATCGGAGGGTCGCCTTCAAATGAACATTAGGAAGCTATGGGTCATAATATGTTGAAAGGTCGCTAGAGAGAAACGGCAAAAAAGGCATTAAAAAGTTTTTGCTCTCTATGCACCTCTGAAAATCGATTTTTTTTTGAAAATTTTTCATAAAAAAACAATTCCTAGTCTTTAAATGACCAGAAAAAAATTCTTACAAGTTAGTTAAAAACATCAGATACCACTATGTTTGGTTTTGAAATTTTCTTATTTCAAAATCGTCAAATTGCACCGAGGCCCTTAAGGGGTTTATGGTGTTAAAGAAAATGGGTTTGGGAAAATGTGGGGAAAATAGCCTCTCTCACTCAGCTAGACTGGAAAGGTTGATAACGGGCAGTATAAGAATAAATGAGATAAAAGAAATACGGGAGACTAAAACCTTCATTATCACCTGCAAAGTGACGTTTTTATTGATTCCGTGGTGAAGGATGGCCCACCGGTACCGCAGTGAAAATGGTAAAATGATGTTCTTGCATTCACACAAAAATCGGATAAGCAGGTCGGTCAATTTTGTTTCAAATTGAATAGAAACATAAAGTGTATGTAAAACTGTAGCGAAACAGATTGTCCATATCTTTGTTCCTTATTTGAAATTATACTTATTTCGTTGAAAAAATTAATTCTCTTTTGTGTTAGCGTGAAAAGACGATTCCATTGTTCTAATAATTATTTGCGCATAGATAATGATGAATGAGATCAAAACGCCTCACGCAAAAAGCTCTAACAAATCAAAACACTTTTTTACATACTTCATTTTTAATTCTCAAATAAAAAAAAAAAATTTATGGATTAGAAAGATGAATACAGAGAAACGAAGAGAATGAAAACTGCAACCGATTCTTGCACCGCACAATCCCTTAATGTGCGGCTAATAATGACAATATGTATAGACAAATATGGTTAAAACCTACGCTTTTTCATCCAAATCTCAGCTGTCCTTATAGACGAAAACCACAGTAGATTTTTGCTGTTATTTCAAAAAAAAATAGTACATTTTATTTCGAACATTTGGTTCCAATATTACGGGGGCACTGATTCATTTAGATTTTCCTCGGATACAAATGTGAAGTTTTTAAGAAAATGTGGTGCTTGCATAATACTAAAATTAATTTGTATCTAGAACGAATTTTTTCAGAGTGAAATTTCAAATTTTTTATTTGAAGAATTCTATTGCGCAAATGTCTAGTGTTACCAAGGGTAATATCGGAATAATCCCTATTGCGCCTTTCTCAGCACGCGTTAATCTTTGAGCCAGTGTCGCAATCAAAATACTCGATTGTCGACTTATTTCACAAGAATCCCCGCAGGGAGTTAATTGTCACTTTCTTCAAGTTATGACCGTGCTGAGAAACGGCGCAAATAAGCATAATTTTCTATATTCTCCATGTAATAATTAATTAATGAGTGTCATTCTTTGCTTGTATTGGAAAAAATAACCCATTTTTTATAAAAAAATCGTTAGTTTAATCAAAATTGTTTTACTAATTATTACATAAATTTTGGTTTGGAGGAAAACAATAACCTCGAAGAAAAGAAATGGCCAATTAAAAATGATGAATTTGGACGGGTTTGTTTGACACCGTACTAATTCGGAATTTACAGTAGCGTTTTCATCATTCTTCTAATTTTGCCCAAATACAGTGTATCAACATTTTTAGGATTTATCCTTTCTAGAATGAGTAAGGTAATAACTGCGAATCTGAATTGCAATTTTAAAGATTGTGAAGTGCAAAGATTTCCAAAAAACTACGAAGATATATAGAACACCGGAATGTATCCCAAATTGGCTTGGAGAAAAAATTTCTCAAGCTTTTCATCAAAGTGCCTGAAAGATAAAATTGAGTTTTCACTTGTTAACCCTTGTGAGCATATAAAAAAAAGTTCGCAAAGGCACCAGAGCCACAATTGTGGCTCTACTTTGAATGTTGTTCACGAATAGCTTAAGGCAGTTGGAAATTTTTAATTTTGTCTGCATAGAAGGAAGATGAAAGGCTCATATTTTTGCATTCGAACATTTCATATTCTAGAATTCTAAATTTTGAGTTCTAGAAAAACTAGTGAGAAAAGCAAGGTGTACCATATCACCGTGATACACGGTCACAGGTGTCTCTAACAATTGTATCTCCCGTCGGATAAAACAATGCACAAGAATTCTGGCCTTACGTCATAGTTTTGGTCCGCTTTGATTTATATCCCATATAATCGAAAAGTAATTCGTTTAATATAAGTCAAAAATTTGATTGAAAAATCATGATTTTTGAATGAAAAATGTTTATTTTGCCCTATAAAAGCAATGAATAATGGCATTTTTTTCTAATTATTCTCTGAGTAAATAGGTAATGAAAGTACAACGCTGGACAATGTTTGATTGGTTAAATTTACTTTTAATAAATAACTAATTTTTTCATGTGATACTTGAAGTTGAAATTTGATATTTTCACTCCTAAATAAAATTCTGCCCTAGATACCAATAAATTTTGATTTCAACTGTTATGCATGCACAAATACACTTTCCTAAAAAAGCTGGCTAATCTCTTGATTCGAATTTGTATGTCCAGCTTCTGAATAATTTTAACGGAGTGAAACATAGGTCCTCAAAATCCTGATAAATCAACTCCCCGTTAATGCCGGGAACAAAACAATGTCGATAAAAAATTTCAATTATTTCTTGAAACCTAATCTAAATTTCTTTATAGAGTATTGTAAACAAAAGATTCCTCGATCCAGGTTTTTTTTGTCTTTTTTCGATTGATTAGGCTATGCGGAGCCACAATTTGTGGCTCTGTGCTCACAAAGGGTTAAAGCGAGTAACAGGTCAAAGTTTATTAAGGAGTATCCGATAATGAAATGTAGCGGAATGAAAATAAAAATTCAATAAAAGTGAGAAAAGTAAACATTCTGGAAAATCAGATCCCAGGTTCGTTTTATCGGATTGTGGGATGAATTATGTATTGATAGGGAAAAAGCTGAGAATGTTTCAAGAATTCAAATCAATGCGACTTACATTAAAAGTCGATAGATATCCATTTTCTGTACCAAAGAAAGGTAATAATCAAAAAATTCACGAACACAATATACTTTTTTTTTGTATAAAACCGAACCCTTGAAAAGTAGAGCTCTCAGATATTTACTCGATCTTTATTAATCTGGAAATCTTGTTTTTGTTTCCATTTTTAGCCCTTATGATTTTTTTTGTTAAAAACAACGATTTCTGGTAAAATTAAATTTGACCAAAAAATCGAATTTTTTGACAATTAAATCGACAACCCTTTTTGACTTTTGAAATTATTTATTTGAAATCGTCAATTACGGCTTGAGAGCAAGCAAATTTCTTAAAACTGGCAGGCAATTTCGGTCGCTCGCGATAAAAATGCATCTTTTTCTTGGAAAACTCGCGGGTATTCATAATTTGTGCCGATATCGTGAATAAAACCCCATTTTTTAAATTTGAAATAATTTTTCGAATTCTTTTGGTAAAAATAAGATAAATTTTTTATTAAAATAGGCAAATGAATAAAATCATTCGGCAAATGTTTCTCTTTTATATTTTTATGGAACATTAACAAACAGTTGAAATGAAGACAATAAAATCAAGTGTAATTGTGGGTAATTTTACAATTTCAAATTGAAAAATTGTGGTCTTAATCGCGGTTCGGCCATATCATGTTTTTTACAATCGAACAATTAAAACGTTAAATTACTGGTTTTCCCTGGTTTTGACAATAAATTTTATAGGATGTAAATATTCCACAAAAATGTCAGCAGGATGTTTCGTGAAGCATTGTAATGAAATTCTTAGATGGGGAAATTTTCCTTGTGAATATGAAAATTGTTCATTCCAAGCTTACAGCAAAACTTGTCTCAAATTGCATACTATGGCTCATGTGAAAGTTAACAAGGGCGGGATTAATTTAAGATCAATATTATATATTTTAGACATATTTTAGACGTATTTTTAGACATTTTGAAAACGGTCGCGCTATCTGCGAGAAAACTCTTTGAACAAAATCACGGTTGCTATATTGACCGATTATTTGAAATTCAACCGATTTTCCGGTTATATCAAATATTCGTGACGTTTGCTACTGATCTAAAAAATCCTGCAAAGGGAAAAATTCTGACAGTCACTTGTGACAGAAAAAATTGTGGAATGAAATTTCGATCGAATGCACTTCTTACTTTTCATTTGCAAATTCATGACAATGATGTTATAAAATGCATTTATTGTCCTTGGGCTGGTGTTATGCCGTATAACTACGGTATTCACATAAACACACATTTTCGGAATATAATTTGAAAATGTTTGGAATGCCCAGAAAAATTTTATCGATCCAATGATTCAAAAAATCATATTGATATAAGACACGAACCAGATTTTGCGAAATACAGCTGTGATATTGGAAACTGTAGTTTTACAACATTTTCGAAAAAACTGTTGAATTCACATAAACATCTCTGTAGATTCAATAAATCAAGCGAAATCTGAGGCGACATATCGAAAGTATACATTTCCAGAGAAAGTGCATTTTATGTAAGCTTTTTTTCATTTGGGCATTGTTTTTGATAAAAATTGTATATATAGCCGGGGCGTGGGCGTCTGGGGGTTTTATTACAAATTACTTTCACTGCGTTATAAATGACGTCTTATTTCAAGATTGGATATTTCAAATCTACTTTTTTGAATTTTTGTTTTCTTTAGTTTGGTGGAGTTATTTATTCTACACATTTTTGTATTTTACTTTATTTGAACACCAAAACACTTTTCATTTTGGAACGAAAAACATTGACGATTTGAAATAAGAAATTTCAAAACTCAAAAATGGGTATCGATGTTTTTAACCTATCTTGTAGAGAATTTATTTCTGGTCATTTTAAGACATAGGATTTTTTTTTTTTATGAAAAATTTTCAAAAAAAAATCGATTATTTCTGTCCCCATATCGCCGAAAGTGCCCAATATCACCGAAATTTTTTAGCAAAAACTTTCGCTGATATTGGGCTTGTGTTCAAATCCCACTGATATTGCCTTGAGTATGATTATACGCACGGGTGCTCGATATTGAGACCGGTAAATTTGAGCCAATCACTAAAACAATTACTTAGACAACATTATTTAGATTCGAACACGCGTTATAGAGATAGTTTACGTTTTTGAGATCGAGTTTGGTTGGTAAAAGGATAAAGATTAACTTATATATGATATGGATTACCCGCCCTCAGAGTACAAATCCTCAATATTTGAATAAAACAAACAACGCAAGATATTAGTACCCAATCAAAACCTTTGATTGCGGAGTAGGCCGATTTCATTGGTCAGATTAAGAAAGGATCAACCAATCAAATGCTCAGATTTCGCATTTTTCTAATATTTAGGATTTGTTCTCTGAGTGCGGGTAATCCATATATCTGTCAAACTCTTTTTGTTTCGATTTCGAAAAATTTTTCTGGCGGATGAATTTCAACTTTTTTCTGCAATTTTTTTAAAAAACCATCATAAAGTTTTTTATATATTTTAATTTGAATATGTGACATTTAGAATGAGTAGTCGAAGTTTGAATGCTTCCATTTTGAAATATTGTGATCGAAAACAATTTGACGAAACATCGAAATGTTTAGAAAATATTGAAGAAAAATCTCCAGTTGATTTGGAGAAAATTTTTCAAGATATTTTTCAGGAAGATGAATCAATAACAAAGTTGAGTTTTAGTTATAAAGTTGACAACAAACTCTCCTTGTTGAAAAGACGAATAGCTACTAAAAATCTGGATCAAAATAATGTCGCGAAAAGTTATAAATCAAAAATTAGTAAGAAAATAAAGCTCGAGAAAGATGAAGAATCTATACCTGAGTCCTTTTTATTATTAATGGACGAACTTTGTATTGATAGGGTGAATGCTCAAAAGTTTTTTCAAAATCCAAGCGAATGGGCATATGTCAAAAGCGATCGAAAAATTTATTGTACGAAGAAAGGTAATATTTCGCATTAATTTAACCGGGCAGAACGTGCGCAGATTACCTTGTAGAGATTTTTAAAACTTTTTTTGGCTCAACCATTATCAAAAAATAAACTGAGAGCTTATTTAAGAGGACGTAATCTTGTATTTTTTCCCTGGATCTTAAAGTCACTCGTTCAAAAACCACATTTATGCGCAACTGAACAGTTAACTAAAGGAAAGACAACCTTGAGCATTTTTATCTCCCAAATCGTCTTTAGTTTTCCAATAATCGAAAATTTTCAACTAATTTTATACGAATATAAATTTATGGGAATAAAAATCTTCCGTTTTTTAATCGCAAATCATTTAAATTCAATTGAGAAAATTTATTTCTTGAGCCTTATAGCGACGACCACCCTCTTAATTGGTTAAATCGCATGTTTAATTATATTTCAAATTGTTAGGTTGTACTGCACAACTTGTGCAGTACAGGCTAATAATATAAAAAGCCCAAAAAAAAATTTGCCAGGTCAAATCTAGTTTTAGAGAAAATTCAAAAGTAAAACAATAATACATACAAATAAATTTATCTAATATTTATTCAAATATTTTCTGTTTTCTCTAGAACATGGTTTTACTGTATATTGTTTGTTCAGTTTTTCATATCTCATACTGATAAAGAATCTTGAAAATTCGCGATACTTAAAAGTTTATTTTTTATAATCAATAAAAATATAACATGTTGGATAATGAGTCATTTCTGCATAGTTATAGTCATGTGTTCACCGCCATATGGACAGTTATGTGCCCGCCACACAAATACCGGAATCCAATATTAGGGTTGTATGATAATTACAACTCGAAAACCAAAACTTGTAATTTTATTGCACAACTAAAGGTCATTATTTCATAATATTTTAGGTTGTACATATTAAACGCTTATACTAGTTGGATGTTTCATGGACCACTTGCATCGAAAAGCATAAATGGGGAATATATGTTTGCAGCTATGCGCAATGTCAATTCGAAGCGTACAGTCAAACTTGTTTAAACTGCACAAAAATACGCATGTCAAAGAAAATAAAGGATAGGGTGTCCAAGGTCAGGAAAAATTCACAAGAACCAATTTCTGATGAAGAATAGAAATATGTTAAATTTTTAAAATTAATATTGACGTCTTTTTGAAAAAATTCGTTGTCTTTAGTTTGATTCTGATTGGCTCAAATTAAAAAAAAATCATGTAAACTACTGTAAAATCATAAATGTTTTTGTTTCATTTTTGAAATTATTAAGCATTATTTCGATAAAATCAGTTAGACCTTGGAACACCTAATTACAGGAAAAGCTCACGTCACATGTGGACAGAAATAGGCTGTGTATGCAAATTTCGTGCAGCAATCGCGATTTGACATCTTCATTACAAAATTCATGATAAAGATTTAATACAATGGCTCGCATTTTGTAATCATACATGGTCCAGCTAAATAATTATGCTGGGTTCATATGAAACACATCTCAGCAAGGGTGTCCGAGGTTTAAACTGAAATTACTCGAAATATACCCTGAAATTAAAAAAAAACTTTTAGACAAACAAAACTTGGGATTACGATTTTTTTCGAACTTTGAAGTGCTTATCCGCGATTTTTGATTGGTTTCAATTAAAAGCAATCAGCAATGCGTTCATTCCTTTTGAATTTACGTTTTCAAACATTTTTTTTTTCTTAAACAAATATATAATTCCGTTTTTTCCTGACGTCAGGAACCCTATTGTTAGACACGCCTTTCCAACGTTGACAGCAATGTACACAGAGTATTTCCAGTCAATAATGTTTTTGGCTGAACATGTTGAAATATTTCACGAACGAGATATTGAAAAATAAATCTGTCAAATTTGTGACTTTAAAACATTATTCTCATCGAATAATGCCAGTCGGCACAAATGCAAAAGATATAAGATGGGAAATTGATATAATTCTGTAGATATAATGCGGTAATAAAAATTCAACAAAAATAACACATGAAATTGTTTTATTTGTTTTGAAGGATTTTTTAAATATCCCTATTTCATTTTGTGATATCAAACCGGATTAGGAAACGTAGTTGTGTTTTTAAGTAGTAGGGCCGGGATATTCACAAAGTGTTAATAGGGGATATCTTGAAGCGAAAATAAATAATTTGGAAAGCATGAAGTCTTTGACAAAGGCTGTCCGGAGTCGAAACATTTTTCAAGCTCGAACATTTTTCAAATTATACATTCCCACGCGTGTAATTTTAGCGCGGCTGGCTGATGAAAAAGTATAAACTCTTATTTTGAGAAATATCATTTATATAAAAAGTGAATTTTTATTGGTTTGAAATTCATACCAATCAAAATTCAAAAAGTTGACTTCAATGATTTTACTTAACTCCGTGTGAGCAAGAACAAATAAGTTCCGCAAGGCACCGAGAAAGCTTTTATAAAGGCTTTTTAAAGCGGTATTACAGAAATTCAGGGTAGTTAAAGTTTCAATTTTTTTGCATAAGAAGTTCAAACGATATATTTTTGCATCCGACATTTTGATATTGCTAGAATTTCGATTAGTTCTAGAAAATATTACTGATAAGAGCAAGGTACATCCTAATCCACGTGATTACAAGCTCACTGTGGTGTTCAAAATACTTTTGGTATTGGAATCGATGCACAAGGATCTGGCTACTGTCATCGGTTGTTTTTGCTTTGATTTATAGTAGTAATGCAATCAGAAGAATTTTTCAAATAGGTTTAAAATTTTTGAATGAAAAAACACAATTTTTCTAAAAAATGGTTATTTTCCCCTATACAAAGCAGATTATAACTCTGATAGTTATTCTCTGGGGTGATAACTAATCCAAGTGACTCTGTGGACAATATTTATTGCTCGATTATAATTATTTAATAATTAAAATATTTCGTGAATACTTATAAACGAAAATTTTGAAATATCACTTTAAAAAGAAAAATATTTTCCTGTATCCAATTAAGGGTATCCCGGTTCCTACATTTTATAATGCAGTTATTATGTCATGAAAAATGCACCAAATAGATTGTTTATGTTTTGAAACGCAATAAAACAACCCAATGACACAAAAAAATTTTCGAAAAATTTTGCGTTTTTTTTCGGATTTCTTTTCTAAGTATTTTCTCAAAAATTATGTTCAAAAATAAGCGTTTGTGTCAATTTGATACTAAAATTCAAAATATCGTGGTTGAGTAAGCCAACTTCTCTTTCAGTGTTTTCTCAGCTTTCTTTTTGAGCCTACTTTCGGAAAAAAATCGAAGCACATTTTTTTTCGGAAATTTTTTCACGTGATCCTGAAAAATTCATATTTTTTGTTTTGGGTCGAAATTTGAAAACGCCCGCAGTGAAAGTTTCTGTTTGTTAGAGCTATGCTTTTTGCAAAAATTTGAGTAAAATTTTGAAATTTAACTAAGGAGGAGATAGATTTCCGATAAAAATAGTCCAAAAACCGGTATTTTGGACGCGGTTTTTTTTACGTATCTAGAATATAATATAGCCACTTATCGACAAAAGCTTACAGCAAAAGTTTTGGTATATTAATTCATCAGGTTTATGTTACAAATTTAGGTTTTCAAAAATATAAACCTCAGAGGAGTAGGAATTTCCGTTTTGGGCTTAGGTGGCTCTTGTGCGTAAATGTTGTAAGGAAGTGTGGTCATACAAAAAGTTTTGGGCAAATTTTTTTCGGCAAGTTGAGAGGCTGTTTCTACAAACTGGCTGCATCTGAATTTATATCCCGAGCGTGTTTTGCCAATATTTCAATCGAGAATATGTGAATTTTAGGGACCCGGGATACCCTTAATCTTTGTTTTGAGTGGTCAACCATGGACAACACTTCCAATATGCTATTTTCAAATTTTCAATTGACGCCAATAGGTCGCATTTAATTTTTTTAGACGTAAGATTGGAAAAAATCTCAAAAAATAACCCTCCGTAAAATTTGAACAAATTCCAAAAAAAAAATAAGTCCATTTTTCGACATCTTGCAAAATTCTTTATAATGTATTCGAAGGAGACAATTCACGATGTTTTTTTTGGCATATTTTAAGATAGTTTAAATATGAAAACACCTTTATAAAGAATTAAATGTCACTTATTGCTCGATTAAAATTTGAAATTAGCAGTTTTTAGGAAAAGTGTTTTGTCCCATAGTTGACACTCAAAACAAAGATTAATTGTATAAACAGGAACAGATATTTTTTCAGAAGTGATATTTCAAATTTTCAATTTTAAGTATTTACGAAAATATTGTAATTGTAGAAATTAATTCGAGGAAATAATATATGTCCACAGACTCTGTGGCACAAGAGGTCATTGATTAGTATATGCCTCAGATAATATCAGAATGTATAATTATCTTTTTATACAAAAATACAGTTTTAAATGGANTCAACCCTCCGTAAAATTTGAACAAAATTTCCAAAAAAAAAATAAGTCATTTTTTCGACATCCTTGCAAAATTTTTTATAATGTATTCGAAGGAGACAATTCTACGATGTTTTTTTGCATATTTTAGATGAGTTTAAATATGCAAACACCTTTATAAAGAAATTAAATGCGACCTATTGCGTCGATTAAAATTTGAAAATAGCCAGTTTTTAGGAAAGTGTTTTGTCCATAGTTGACACTCAAAACAAAGATTAATTGGTATACAGGAACGGATATTTTTTTCAGAAGTGATATTTCAAAATTTTCAATTTTAAGTATTTCACGAAAATATTTTAATTATAAAAAAATTAATTCGAGCAATTAAATATTGTCCACAGACTCTGTGGCACAGAGTCACTTGATTAGTATATCGACCCAGAAATAATAACAGAAGTGTACTTATCTGCTTTTATAAGGAAAAATAACCATTTTTAATGAAAAATTGTGATTTTTTCATCAAAATTTTAGACCTATTTAAAAATAATTTTTGATTGATTATATATACAGGGTGTAAGATTTTACCTTCTTTTTTCCAAATTGCATAAATTGCTATCCGCTAATGAGAACGATTAATTTTGGCAAAAACCTACGTCTTTCTCAGATTCAATCAATCAAAACGGCGGAATTCAAATTTATTTCAATTTGCTGACGCGATGGTTTCAAAATACTGTTTTGATGACCAATCAAACCATAAAATGTAAAGCGAACCAAATTTATTTTCGGTTTTGTCAGAAACAGCATTCTTTTTAAATATATTTATCTATAAAATCTACATTATATCCCCTGATTACATTTTTGTGAATATGTGCCGGAGTAGGTCTCCAGGACAATTGGAAGTGATTTTTAACCATAAATTTATCCACGTAACTTACACCTACGCACGCAAATCTTCACAAAAATTTAATAAGTGGATTTTAGCAAAGGCAGAAAAATGGCAGGTGAATTTACAAGTAAACATTTCTTTTATTTCGATCTAAATGACAAGGCCTTCCTTCAAATTCTTGTCCAACCATATGAAACCATTTATTTGAAACCCATTTATGCCCAGAAAGGACAGGACAAGCTGCATGATGCGTATCGTCGTCAGAATTCCCATTTGGAATATGGTTATACCAGAAAACGGCTGAATTTTTTATTGGTTCCGCCTGAATTTTAAGTCGGAGGAAAATTGTGCCTCCACCCATGTTGGGCTCAGTGAGATAAGTCAACCAGGTTGCAATTCTTGAACCTGAAATGTTAAAAAATTAAAATAATTTCGTAAACTTTTCTGGTTTTAAAAGTTGCATAAAATAATAGAGACAGATTTGCCTTTTTTTATCTTGACGGGTAACTTTTTGCGCTTTTAAAATATTTGAGCGAATATTTTCTTAAATGAATGTTCAAACTCTGGAGCTCACTTCATATGAACTGATTTCTTTCAGATCATTGTTTTTTACTTTTTGAAGTCTGCTTTTGTGAGGTTCTTAAAAAAGGGCGATTTTGAATTGAGGTAAAATTCATTTTTTTACTTTTGAGGCCAGTTTGAACCACCGGATATTTATGCTAAAACTATATTCAAAAATTTTAAGAAAACACAAATTTTTAGCCTATCGAAAAAAATATAAAACAATTTGATACATTTGACTAAGAAACAGTGACTCAAAATATCAATTTTGTAATTTCATTACTATTTTGTGACAATTTTTGTATTGACGCGTCATGACGTCACGTGAGACTTTTAAGAAACAAACTTAAATCGAAATCAAAGCTGTTTTCTCCCTATGGAAAAATAGACAGTATAAAGTTTATGCTACATGTACATGTATGTTATGCTACATGTACATGTATGTTATGCTACATGTACATGTATGTTATGCTACATGTATAAACATTTAATTTTCTTAAATTTTGAGAGAAATAAAAAAGGTCAAAGCCGTTTTGTCCTATAAACAAAATTTGACAAAAAATTTCGGCGATATTGGTAAATTCGGTGATATTAGCACATTCGGCGATATGAGAACAAAAATAAAAATTTTTGTAAAAAATGAAAACGCTTAGGCGGTCAAAATGACGTCATTTGTCGATCAAATTTTTAATTTTATATGGTGTTTTACAATAGATTCGAATGAAGTAAAGTCATCAAAATGGGTATAATTTATTACTCCGCAAAACGCAATCAAATTAAAGTTTAATTTTTTCGGCAAATTCGGCGAAATTGGGCCGGCGATATTACCCCTCCTGCATTCAATTTTCTTAAATTTACAAAAAAAATGAATAAAACTGTTTTTCAACACTTTCCTGCATCTCCATCCCATTTGGTATGAGCTCCAGGATAAGATTGGTGATCCCAATGTGGTTCATATTGACCTCCCACTCCATAGTTTCCCATTTGCAAGAGCTCAGCTGTCTCGATATTCAGCCCAGTGATATCATGAATTCTCTGATTATACCGTTTAACCACATTATCTGGATCATAACTCGATTTTTCTTCCAGCCAAGCGGTTTTTTGAATTCTATAATGTGCCGTAGTCAGTTCTCCAGTCGCAGGATCTCGAATCGTGGCTCTTTTTAGCATTTTATTTGCAATGTTCTTCAAAGTATCTGATTCTTTGTCAGAAACTACATCATAAAATTGCACGATCATTGGCTCTGGGTAAAGAATTTCTGTTTTGATCGGACTGATAGCCAACGCATTGTTTAACTTTCCATGATGGTAGAAACACTGGAGTTTTGGGACGAGATGGATTGGGATTTCGATTCCTTCTTTTCGGCATAATTCTTCATAAACGCGACGATATTCAAAATCATGCGGTGGCTATAATTATTTTTATTTTTGACTGTGAATGTGATGACAGTAGATTGTTGAGTAAAAACAATCTACTGTCATCGACATTATTAATGTTATGAAGTTGACTGTTTAGAAACAGTTTACTGTCATAGACATTAAGTCTTATACATCGCAGCTTCTTGCTGCTATTTATTACTGTTGAAAGCAGATACCGAATGGGGATAGATAAGATATGATATTCAGGTTTATTTGTGTTGTTTTATAAGAAATGCTGATCATTCCACGTGGAGCCCTTGTTTAGAGCAACCAGAACCTGTGTTGGAGTTTTAAGAGATTTTCAAGAGATGGAAATGAAATTTTGAATGGATGAAATATTTTTATGGGGTTATTGTTGAAATATTGAAACTTGAAAATGTAATTGATGCTTTTTTAAATATCAATAGAAGTATGTTCAAAATTTTGAGTACGGCGAAAAATGCGAAATTATTCCAAAACTGTATATATTTAAAAATTAGGATAATATTTATATGGGTCATCGGAACAATTTTAAATTTGATTAATTTGTCCTCTTCGTGAGGTTATCAAATATGATAATTAGAGATTGACGATTGATAATCGATAATTCTTATCTGCAGAAATAGGGTGGCTACGAAAAAAATCTTGTATTTATATCGAGATAAGAAATATATTTAGAAGTCAAAATTTGACTATCAAATCTTGTTGACTTTTATGATCGAGAAAAAAAAGTGTCGTTATTTGTTATAAAAAAATAAATTTCAATTAAAGGGAGATAAATTCATTTCACAAAATTTGACTNNNTTTATTTTTGATATTATAAATCAATAAAATTGTAGGCTAAAAAAATTAAAAGATTTCGACTTTGATGAATTATTCACATCTGATAATCTGTCACAAAAAAAATAAGTTTGTTTTTAAAAATTTGCTTGAAGAAAATTAGAATATTTTGAAACAACGTTTTATTTTTTCAAGTTGTAGGTTAGGTGACAAAAATGTTTAATCAGATTTGTTTTAATTTTACGAAGAGAATGAACTGTTTCGAAAAGTAATAAACTGATTAGAATTTTTACATTTCGAATATATTCAGCTTACTTTTCTCATGAATTTGAGGCCATAAATTTATGAAATTCACAAATTTTGATTGATTTTCGACAATATCCAGGAAGTTAAATGATTGAAAATATTTGTAATAATTTTTTCATATGTTACCAAAATAAATGGGTTGGTTGACCATTATTAAGATTAAAAAGTAACATTGAACTCAGAAAAATTCACGACCATTTTTGAGGATAGAAGGGGGTCAATGAAAACAAGGCATGACAATTTTTATTGTAAAAATATTCAAATTTTTGCCAAAATCAACTCCATTTCACTCAAATTGGAGTGAAACTTTGATAAGGTATAAGTCGCTTTTTTATATTGTCTAAGGATAACTAAAAATGCTTGTTTTATAAGGCTTGAAAATCAAATATGCTTTATGTCCATAAGTGACGGATCAAAAGGCTTAACAACCGTTCGGATTTTGTTTTTGGTTAAAGTTAAGGGGATAGCAATTTATTTAAAAATATGACGCGTCATGATTTCTGGTAAAAAAATTTAAGGATTTTTAAGGGTGTTGTGATCCCAAGTGAACAAAAAGTTTGAGTTCCTCATATAATTTCCGATAAAGAAAGCGAATAGTGTCATGGAACAATTTCTTGTTTTGTTAATAAGGATTAAGGGATAAATTGAAAAATATCGGAAAATCAAAGGATGAGCACTGTATGAACGGGTGTTGTGATCCCTGAGGGGCAAGTACAGTCAAAAGGTTGATGTTTTTGTCAAAATGTTTATGGAAATACATGGAATTTGGAGAACTTGGAAACGAAAATTCAATATAGTCCCGGGACAAACCTCATTCGTGACGTCCGGATGTGGGTAATAATTTATTTATCAAATAAATTATAATGTTAATTATATGTTAATAAAATATTCGCATGCATGAGAATATTTTTTCTACTAATTTTAAGGAAAATGAGGCTATTTAAAGAATTTGACGGCTAAATTTCTTGTTGAAATTTGAGAAGGTGATGATTTCAGTCGCGAATGTCGGAAAAATTTTAAATGTGGGGACAAGGAAGAAGGTTAATGATTTATTACCAAAGCAAAAACATAAAAATTCATGATAATGTTATTTTTTTAATATTTGTTTGTGAAAGTTTATTTTAGAAAAAATTTTTGTCATTTAACAAAATGCTTATTTTGAGGCATTGGTTTATAAATTAATAAGTTGGTTAATCTTAAAACACGTTTTAAATGAATTTTGATGGTTTTATTTATATATTTTCTATGAAAATTAGAACGACTCTGTCTGATCACTTTCGTGAGTGATATTTAAAGATTTTTGTTGGCTTTTAAAACATATCTACGTATATTATTAGTTGTTCGATTTTCAAAATTTTGTTGAAATTAATGGGTCAGTTCATTTTTGAACATTTTTTTCGTAAATCAAAAGGTTTTTAATATATGTTTCACTTAAATTTATATGTCAGGTGATTAAAAAAGATAATTTTTGACATTAAGGTTGTTCTGTGAACGTTATGTTTTGATAACGAATAATTTTCTGAAAATTATCAAAAAAAGGGTTTCCCATTTTTGAGAATTCTAGGTATCAAACGAATGTTTGAACAAATGGTTGAATTTTAGAAGATTTTTTGTCAAATTTTTTTTTCTTCCAATTTTATGTTTGTCAATATCTTTTTTAAGGGAGGTTGAAACCAAAAAATACGTTTTTTCGTTCAAAAATTTTGTGTTTATCAATATTTTTAAGGAAGGTTAACGCAAAAAATGTATCTTTCTTTTCAATTTTTTTTGTTTGTCATTTTTTTAACGAAGGGTGACAACAGGAAAAAAACCTTTTTTAGGCTAGTTTTAAGGTTGGATGCAATTTTCACTATAGCCACTATTAAATCAAAATGTACGGTCATTGAAAGAACAAACTGAAGTAAAAATTATATTGCATATAAAACTGTACTTGTGATTTTTCCTGTCTTTTTTCTCCTAGGAGGGGTGACTGTGAATGTGGTGACAGTAGATTGTTGAGTAAAAACAATCTACTGTCATCGACATTATTAATGTTATGAAGTTGACTGTTTTTAGAAACAGTTTACTGTCATAGACATGAATGGGGATAGAATAAAGATTAGATATTCAGGTTTATTTGTGTTGTTTTTATACAAGCAAATGCTTGATTTTCACATGACCTACACATAATCTTTGAGTCATATTTATTGTATTTGATAAATTATAAAAATTCCAAAGAAATAAAATTTGCGTATTGTCTGTCCGGAAATTAGGATTTCTCGTAATAAATTTGCCGAAATTTTTTTTGTAACGCTTCAAAGCCAAATCCTTTCTAAAGAAAAATCTCCACAAATTTATTACGAAAAATCCTATTTCTTGTAGAAACTACCGGACAGACAATCCGCAAATTTTATTTTTTTGGGATTTTCTATATTTTTTCAAATACAATAAATATGACTCAAAAATGATGTGCAGGTCAAAAAACGAACCTAAATCATCCTTTATGTTTTAAACGGATATATATGGCAATACCTGTGCGCTAATCTCAACTTCAATGCGAAGGTTGCAATTTTACGGTTTTCGTGGATATAACTATCAAATCACAACCTGCGCCATTACTCATATCACTCATTTCATGTTTTGAAGAAAATCACCATAATGACAAAAATAAGTTCAGATTGACGCGAATGTATCATCTTTAATATCAAAATCACATTGCTTGCAACTAATACCAAATATATTCTACCAAATTAATGAAAATTTAGATAGAAATTTTCTGATTGATGTTTAGAAAAATTAACTTTTGTTATACAATCAAGTTGATGTGTTTTGGTAGAGGGTATTATTGGAGGGGGTATTATTTTTTGACTTATAAGTCATTTTCAGCAAAAAAGGGGCATATCAATTATGGGGCCCTCTGGTAGTTTTTTGCCACCTTTTCAGCCAAAATTTTTATATTATTTGATTTTTGAAAACGACTCATCTGATTAAGTTCATAGATAGCTTAAACTAAGCTCAAATATTTGAAGATAAATAATTTGAAAAAATGGGTCCAATTTAAAAAAAAATGATTAATAAAAAATTTCAGTTATGTTAGAAAAAAACCTAAAAATGGTCCGATTTTGTCCAATGTATTATTATTTTATTATTCACTTGATATTTGTGCTCAGTTTGAGCTATCAAAAAACTAAATCTGATAAGTCGTTTTCAAAAACCGAATTATATAAAAAAAGTTGGCTGAAAAAGTGGCAAAAAACAACCAGCGGGCCTCGTAATCGATATATGTACGTTTTACTAATCAGAGCTCGCTCTTATGAAAGTAAATAATTTCTAAAATTGAATTAAATAAGCGAATAACGCGCAAAAAGAGAGAAAATACTTTATTATGCTCGATAAATGAGCTAAAAGTTATCACTTAAATTAATAAAAAAACATCCAAATTATTGAGTTAAGGGGGTGGGCGTCGTAATATGGTACCTTTCAATCACGCCTCAGAATAATTCTAGGGCAGTTGTGAAAAATCTGAGGATACTCGTTCGTCTAACGATTACACATCTCAAAGTCAACATTGTTACATCACACCACCAGGTTTAATTGAAATTAAATTTGAAATTGAATTGAAATTTTCACCACTAGAAAAAAAAATTCTTCATCCTGAAAAAGTGTCTACGACTATTATCAACCGACTCAGTATGGATATGATTGAAACTTACTGACCTTTGGTAGATGCTTGGCTGTAAAATTTGAATTATAACTGGAGGATATTTCTACACCAAGTTCTTTGGTGAAATAGTGCAAATTTTTCTTAAATCTGTCATTATTTGGCTTGAGCTCCAACATTTTCATTGTGACATCTCTAGCTTGCTGATGATCTGATAACTGACTCAGTGAAAAACTCATATAATCCAAAATGTCTACAGTAGGGTGAAAATGCGGTCTAGATTTTATTAAGTTCCTTATAAGTTGAGTTTGAATTGTTTTTTTTTGAGATTTTAGAAATCAATTGCAGCACCTTTTTTATTTAACTTGCGTGTTTGAAGCTTACTTTGAAGAAACTAAGAAAGAAAAATTAAATATTTATTCTGTGAATTTTGAATTTTTATCTGGAAATTCAAATTTTTTTGGAAAATTTCGAATTTTTCTGAAAAATTAAAATTAATTTTCAAAATTTTAATTTTTTATTTTTCCACATTAATACTCTAATGACATGCTCAAAAAATGCACATGATCAGAAATTGTAAGACTAAAACACAAACAAAATTAGCCGTAAAACTCTCGCGGTAGAAAAATTGAGATTGATTTTTTTCAACCTATATTTCCATTTCAAAAAAATCTTATATTTGTTTTTAACTTTTCACAGGTCACTACTTAAACTATCAAAAATTATATGTTCAAATGAAATATCAAATCGCATTTCCCACCCTAGTCTACAGGTTCTAAAATAGATTTATCGCCCTTGAGTACCAAATTCCAAGCCGCCTCCATCCATAAGGCACAGTGGTAATAATCGCGTTCCCAGTATGGTTTTTGACCAATAATCATGCATTCGTTTGCATTCAATTTCGGTGATGTTTCTGGTTTTGTAGCCAAAGACATCCCATTTGCTATTTCTGTAGCATCCAAAAGATAAACATCCTAAACGATGGAACTTAATGGTGGTCGCCGCTTAAAGTTGATATGAGGATTCGAACGGAAAATTGATCTCATAATTCAAACCGTTAGACCAAGCATATTAAATTATAATTTGTTTTATACAAATTATTTTGAAACTATAAAAAAGAGCTTTCCTGACCATAAAAGGCTATAAAAAGTAGAGCAATCTGCTCGTGATCAAAAAAATTTTAGAAAATTATCGAAAATTTGTTTTTTGAACCACATTTAGCGCCGGCCGACCCCTTAAAAAGATTGATGAGATGGTTATTTGTTGAATCTTATACAAACGCTCACTGGACAAATCTGCGAGATTAATTAATAACGTTTTATTTTTTCCTTGACAATAACTTTACTGCTTGGACGGTGAAATATCGACTTGTAAAAAGTATTTCCAAAAATTAATATTATTTAAAATGTCGTCAATTTTCCAGCAATTCCGACATTTTACACCCACCATAGTGCACTCATCGGTGTAAGTTGAAATTTTCAGCAGGTTTTTGGTACATGCAGGTGAGCATTGATCATGTGGCTAATTATTTGTCTTATTAAATTTTGTTTTTATTTTTTTCGTTTAAATTGGTCGGCATTTTAAAAATATCAGTCCACATTTTACTTTCCGTCGTTTATTGCAATAGTCTTTATTTAACACCAAATTTGTATACTTTTTGGAAAAATTTGACATTTTACAAAGTCGACATTTTACGATTCACTCAATTATATTTTAAATAATATATTGTATGATTATTATATACACCAGTGGTGTAACACCACCTTCTCAAACGTCCTGACAACTATGATTTGATAATGTTTGTCAGAACGTTTCAGAAACTGTCAGGACGTTTGTTGTCAGGACGTTTGAGAAGATAGTATAATATTTTTACAAATTTTTTTCGCAAGCTTTGAGGCTAGTTCTACAATTTGGTTAATCCAAATAGTATCCGAAAAGCCTTGTTTGGCTTATGTTCAATCGTGAGTATGTCAATCCAGGAACCATCACACCCTCAAATATCACGTTAATTAGAGTCAGAATGAGCCCGGCAAATTGTGCCGAAAAGTTGAAATCAACATAGTTCTTCGTGTCTTTACAATTCTACCAAATAATATGTTTATTTACCGGTAGATTATAAATTAAGCTGATAAATTAATTAGATATCTTGAAGTATTGGTAGGTCGTTTAGTTAAGATATACTGAAAATATCCATGAAAATTACATAAGAACACTGTTTTTGTGTACCTGCAGATCAGAGTGAGAGTTGATGTGATTTATGTATATTTCATCAAATACAACAAAATAACTCAAAAATCACGTGCAGGTCAAAAACGATGCACAAGTATCTGAGCTACGTCATAGTTTTGTCCGCTTTGATTTATATATCATTAATTTAAAGTAATTTATAAATAAGTCAAAAATTCTGATTGAAAAATCATGATTTTTGATAAAAAATGTTTATTTTTAACTATGAAAGCAGATTATTACACTTTTTTCTATTATTTTCAGGTAAATATGGTATGAATTCATGTGGAACAATTTTGATTGCTTTGAAGGGTACGGTGCGCATTTAAAGTGCGACATGGAATTTCAAGTTATTAGTTAATGTTCTGAATATGGACAAAGATTGATCGATGGCTCTTTTTATTTTCATTTGTATACAAAAGTTTTATCGCGATTTGAACCATATTCGTGTGATTTTTTTCAAATTTTTGGAAATTTCTGAGAATTTGATTCGCCGTTTCCACAACCGATGATACAAACTGCAAATTGTCGAACATAGGGTGCTTTGCGCGTCTCCCTCAGCGATCGATATATACATACCGTTTTGTTTCTCGCGTCAAATCCAGGAGGAGTCAGTATTTTCACCGAGCGCACTAAATAAGGCACAAAAAACAGTTTTTTTGCTCGTTAGCGCCGCGATGAAATTTTTTTTGAGTAAACCTGACTCTGGTGTCTTGCCCACGTTTCGTCTGGTATAAAAGAGCTCTAAAGTATTCTTATCTTCAAACTCAGGTAGGAGTAGGTATTTGAAGTAGTGCAATATTGCACTTTCTGAAGGTCGTTCTGATTTGTCGGCAATCGACGGCCTTCGCTTGTTTTGTGAAAGCTAGATAATGTTCAACATTATCTCTAGAACCAAAACATTTTCGTGCTGTTCTAGTACTTGCATTGACGACGCTGAAACCCTGTTTTTGGCCTTAAAAATGCGACCAGTACTCCCTTAATCAACTTTAATATTAATTAATTTTTTCATGGGATATTGAAGCTGAAAATTTCACTTCGGAAAAAAATACTGCCCTAGATACCAATAATTCATTTTAACTTCTTAGCACTGCACAAAAACTTACCTAAAACTGGCTAATCTCACATTTATGTCTAGTTCCGAACATAATTCTCAGGAAGCGAATCATAGGCGAAACATTAAACTCAATTCCCCGTAATCACGGGAACCAAAATTTGAAAAATTTCCAATTATTTTTTTTGGTACCGAATCAAAATTCTTTATAATGTGTTTGAAAAAAAGATTCTACGATCCCGTTTTTTGCCTTTTTTGAAATGATTTTGGGTATGCTTGAGCCACAATTGTGGCTTTGTGCTCACAAGGGAATAAGCCTATTCGCGTCTTTAATGTTCTATCTAAAATTTTATAATTAAAGATTTCACTACCCATCAAAATGATATAAATAAAAGCTAAATAATTTAGAGACCATCGGGAAACGCATTTTTTTGATAAATTGTTAATAAAATAAGTGTGAAGGATACATTTTATGGAAGCAAAAGGCTAAGTGAACAAATTTTAGTTCTATTTTTTGTCAGCTAAACAAATATTTTTCAAAATTTTACAATTATCTGGCAAGAATACGGATTTTTATTTTGGGTGAGCCTTGAAACAGCTGTACTCGAGTTAAGAACATTAAAAAAACACTGACTATGATGAACCTATTTTAAAAATTTTGAAAAATATTGAAATTTACCTGCAACCTTATAATTCCAGCGATAGTTCCCTGCAAATCTTTTTCTGTCGGATTTCCTTCTAAAGCTGGAATTTCTATATTTTTCGATACATTTTGAACTTCTTTAATGACAGCAGGCCATTCTTCAACATATCTTTGAATAATTTTAAACTGGTTAATCGGATGATCGACTGTTCCTTTATTATCTTGAACAATTTGAATGTCATCTGAAATTTTACGAAGTCGATTTATAGCAAGCTCTGTAAATGTGTTATGATAAAAAACACTCTTTAGGGAGGTGGTGGTCGCTTAAAAGATGAAAGTTATCAATTTTTTCAATTTCGAAAATATCGGTTTGAATAAAAATTGACCGGTTGGTTTATATTACTTTATATATTTGTACGCAAGCTAGTATTATAACGCTTCTAATCATGTCTGATACAAGTTTGTATGTGTAATATTTTTTTTTGAAGTTTGACTCTGAAAACACATTTTATTCCGACGGGTAGTACGGTACTACTAGTATCCCCTTAAGACCAAAAGTTCACTATTGATAAGCAAACAGATCGATATGCAGCGAATCATATGATTTTTGATCGTTTTACTATGTGTTGATTTTGTTTCTTGATTCTTATCTAGATGAACTTTGGCTTAACAGATATGTAATTGTGTCAAGCCGGGAGAATATCGAAAATCCTGCCTATGCGTCGAATTTTATCATCACGTCACAAATAGGGAAATCTAGTGATTTCATTGATCACTTCTTTAGAATCCAGTGATTTCATTATTCACTTTCTATTCTTGTGACGTAGTGATAAATTTCGACGCAAAGGTAGGATTTTCAATATATCTTCATTTGACCGAAACTCAATCAAAATCTCGCACCCAAGATATACGTACCTAAAGATGTTGATGAGTTTCGTTTCAATAAATATATAATATCTTAATTTCAAAGTAGACTCACACAAAAATATTTATGTTTTATTTTGATAGAAAAGAAAATTGCATATGTACACATGAAAATATATTTTATACAGTATGTAATTTTGGTGCTCGAAAAAGAAGGAGAGTACCAATATTTGCAATATTGATTTGATGAGTAGTCATTGAGGGCCCGTCTATAAATGAATTAACCGATAATTTTTTCGTTTGCTCGATTTCGTTCTCGAGACCATTTATTTTGTGCTCGAACAAAAAAATTACATGTTTGATGTACATACGTTTTATCATAGCTTTAGAAAAATTGAGGCGATGAATTTTTTTCCAATTTCAAAAGTTTATACTGTAATTTATGTAATTTTTATTTCTCGATATTTCGTATTAATAATGATTCTTCAGAACATTATAAATTCAAGAAGATGAACATAAAGTTTATAAGTTTTAACAAAAGTTTTTTATAAATAAGACACCAAAAATGTGTTTTTTGTCCTGGAGATGCATTATTAAATAATAAAACAAATTCTCTTGAATTTTTTGTCTGAGTCACTTTTTCATATATCTTTAATCAAGGAAGAACGAGCATTTTGAGTCAAACGCGGCAAATTAATCCGGCTTTAAAAAAACTAATCTGATTAAGTTTTTAGGTCATATCGAAAATTATCCCTGCTGCGCCTTTCTGTGCAAACGCGCCTTTGATAACATGACGCTTGCACAGCATAGCGCAGCAGAGATAATTTACGATATATCTAATGAATAATAAAATAAAAAATAATTGATCCGAATCGGACCATTTTTATATTTTTTCTCTTAGATTACTGAAATTGTTTAATTATAAGTTTTTGTTAAAAAATTAAAAACAACGGTGTTATTGGGATATATTGTTAATTTATTCTTGTCTCAATATTTGTGCTCAGTTTGAGCCATCTTAAAACTTGATCAGATGAGACATTTTCAAAAGCCGAATTAATTCGCCGCGTTTGACTCAAAATGCTCGTTCTTTCTCGATTAAAAATATGTAGCTATAATAATTGATATTATCAAAATTTATTTTGCCTAACAATCAATTTCGCGGACCTCAAAAATGCAAATTTTGTCAATTTATTCAAAACATTTTCCTATCTGGTTCTTAAATCTTTCCATAAAGACATTTTCTCTTATCTCTAGCTGCAATAGCGCTTCGTGGGATGAAAAATAATCTTGGCATTTTATAAAACCTATACCAAAGTATAAAAAATTTAAAAATCGCATTGCCGGTTACCAAAAAAAGTACCTTATTTTCTCTCCAAAATTGAGCTGGGGTGAAATGTAAATAAAAACTTTACTCACTAGCGCGGATTTAACGAGCAACTGACAAACAAAAATATTCCAACTTTTGTCATAGATGAATCATTCAAATTAATATGAGTTTAGGTCTGACCTAATAAGTCATCAAATAAGAGTTTTAAACGCTGCGTTTTACTTATTTTTTTACGATACAACTTTCACACTTTTGTTCGCTTAAGGTAACCTAAAGGTAGTTTTTTATTTGAAGGGGCCACCTCTTCTCATGACGATTACGGGAAAACTATAGGCGATATCGAGAAACTTTTTTTGCTTTCAACTGCGAACTAAAAAAGCTCAATAGAGAAATTTCATTAAGCTGATTTGACATCCGGTTCAACGGTTATGAACCGGAATGTTATTTTTTAGTAGGTTCGAATCTGGATGAGCTCAAACTTTGTTTTCTAAAAATCAGCTGGAAAGTTAAATCTCCATGTAAGCGCATTCTTATGTCACGAATCGTGACTCACGATTCTATACAATTAAACTATATTTTTGATGAATTCCTGAGAAAAT
This sequence comes from Oikopleura vanhoeffeni, assembly GCA_004367855.1. NCBI lineage: Eukaryota > Metazoa > Chordata > Appendicularia > Copelata > Oikopleuridae > Oikopleura > Oikopleura vanhoeffeni. The sequence goes on along the minus strand of SCLH01001103.1, from coordinate 50,561 downwards.
GAGTTTCGATTTTTTTTCTCAAATTGAATACTGAAAATAACTATATAATCGATCTTCGGTTACCGGTTAACCGGTAGTCCGATGAAAAAGAAAAACATTCTCCATTGCGCTTTTTACTTGGCAGCTGAATGCAAACCGTTTTTCGATATGGTTTTCCCGTAATCGTCATGAGTAGGGGTGGCCCCTTTAAATAAAAAACTAGCTTTAACCCTCCGACTCGGAGGCTCCGAGGCATATCCCTTTATCAATTTGTTGGTTAGAATGCGTAGCCAGCTACTAGCCACAACGTTAAAAGGAGTAGTAAAATTTTACGCAGTTTCAGCGCCAAAGTGTGGCGTTACTTCATACAGTATGAATCATAATGTTTTTATTTCAATTTGAATATAAGAAAATGTAAATATTTTCTGGGCTTAAAAAAGCTCATTTATTTTTTATATATTTTTGGGGATAAATCTTTCTCAGTTTTTATGTCAAGATTATTATTAAATTGGCAAAAAATATTCAAATTTTGAATGAACAATATTTAGATCATTTAGCTCAAGGTTTATAATTTTTACCCAACAAACCGATTTTAACTAGAATTTGTCAATTCACTTGGGTTTTGACTAAATGTTGCACGCCGAGTAAAATGCATAATGATTTCCTGCAAATAGTCATAATAATGTTTACTGGGCAATGTTGGCTTTTATTTTGCATTAAATATTTAGAATAAAGGGCGAAAAAATTATAAACTGTACACATTTTGAATTTCGTCAACTTTTCGTGCTTCCTTGCTGTTTTGACATGTTTCTGTGTTTGTCTTTACACTGAGCTCCAGTTCGGGTACCTTTGAATATGTCTCTGCTGATTTTAGCCCAACAAGTTCTGTGTCGTTTAATACCATATTTGAGGAGATCTTCTTCTTCGGCTGTCCACGGAACTAATAATAAAATATTTTTATATTTATTTAAAACTTGACGTTTCGGTGTTTCATTTCCATTCTCAAAAGTAAAATTTTGTTTGAAAATACATTCAGAAATACAATCAAAAATCGCGTTTGCTATCGAATGTGTCTCAATTAAGGTAATTTAAGGTAAAATTTATTTTTCTATTAATAAGTAACCGTAGAAAACGGTCTCGACCAACGTTTAAAATTTATTAAATTTGTTTATATACGATTTCTACGTCAAAATCAAAAATTTGAAAAAAATACGAAAAAACCGAAATTTTAGCACATAGAGTAATTTTTTTATCATGAGTTTAACGAAATAAATTTTAAACGGTGGCCGGGCCGGCTTACCAATTTGGCAAGTTTCGGTGTAATAATTTTTTTTTAATTCTGGATTAAAGAGGGCTTCGATGGATTTCTCCCAAACCGTAGTTTCGTTGGAAAAATTATGATTCAGAGTATAAACAAGAGCGAAGAAACCAAACGTGGACATATTTGAATGAAGTAAAAGGTAGCATTCTCAATATTTATTTTTGAAAAATTGTGACCAAGAAATGAGGAAAATTTTCAAAATATTTCCAAATATTTTCGATCAAAAATCCCAAAAAAATGTCATATGATTTTTCAAAGAGCATATAAAAAATATGTGGTCACCCACTCGAAAAGTTAAAGTGGCTAATTCGTAGAGTTTTTCTCGTTGATTTGGAACAAATAATTTAAAAAAAAATTAACAAGAAATAAGGAAAATTATTCATAATTTTCGAAACTTTTTCCAGAAATATCTCAAAATTTTACGAATTAGAAAAGTTAAATTCGAACTCAAAATCAAAAAAAAACAATAATACGAAAAGTCAAAAGTTGCCTAGATTGTAAACATATCTTTGATGGTAAATTGTAAGAAATATATATACTCAGTAAAAAGTTTTCTATCTAGCGCCCATATCCGGATCTGTCAAATAGCACCGAGGCCCTTAAGGGGGTACTCAACGGTTTTTCAACTTTTAGATCACCGCTCAGAATCAAACGGAACACGTTTTGACAATTCTGAAAGGACTGATGTGCAGATCTATCTTCCTGCTCTCGATTGTGAGTGAAGAAATTTTTTTTTGAGCACCACAGCAGCAGGTGGAGGGAGAATTTTAGAACACTAATTTTGTCTTTAACCCTTGGAAGCTCCAAAATCGAATAAAATCGGTGGAGGCTCCAAGAGCCGATTCGGTCTGACTTTTAAAAGCGGTTATAGTTGATAACTACACAATCCGAATAATCTCTTATTAGACTCAAGTTAAAGCCGAATGCCCAAAATTGTTGTAATAATTTGATAGATTTAAAAAATTTTATCTTAAAAGTTAGGAAAAAGAGCGCCAAAAAGACATTTTAGTTTATGGTTACCATGAAAAAACCAGAAAATTATCAGAAAATATTTTTAACCTGAACTAACTAATGCAAACCTTGGCTTTCTAGTCCTGCTTCCCAATTTCGAATATATCTCTCCGTTTTCTCTTAGCTCAACTTTCACACCTTGATATGCGGCTGAAATGTGAAAAAATAATTTTTTGAGTATTGAAAAAGATATTTTCGAATGATTGATTTAAAGCTGTCGGAAATCGACATCAAAAAACCTAGGTAAACAAAAACACGGCTGTGCGGATGATCTACTCAGCGGGATACTAAATAACCAAGCGTGTGTTCATGCCAGCTGATCATTTTTATGATTATATACAAATAGGTGCCCGTTAAATTCAAATGTTAGTTTATATTTAATTTTTCATATTTAAAACACATTAAAACCATAAAAGTAAAATTTGGAAAAATGGCTATGTGACAAGAAGCTGATCTTGAGGTTGTTTTTTATATCAAGATAATGAAAACAGGAAAGCTCTAAATTCGGACTCCGACGATTATCTTGCTGAAGATGTTGAAATTTCAAATTACGGGAAACGATATCGTAAAAACATTTAACAATCTACAGTAGGGAACTAATATTATTACTATTTGATAGATCCAATCCGTAATTTTGGACATTTGTCATTAACTTGGAGTTAAAATTTTTCAAAACGCCATAAGCAATTACTGCTCTGAATTATCCAAGGAATTCCCTTAATTTTTAACTTTGTTTCGCATAAATCTGAAAACCTTGACAGCTCTATTGGTCACCTACTGTATATTCGTGTATAAACCTACGTAAATATTCCTGATATTATTATGCCAACCTCAAAGAAGTTTGTGTAGAGATTAAATGAGATATTATTTACTTTTAAAAAAAGTCTTTTTGTTAAAGTCCTAGAATTTTCATATTTCAGTTTTCGAGAAGATATTCATCACAAAAAAAAAGGACGTTCAATAACAGTAAAGGATTTGTTCAGTAAAGATTCCAGACCACTTTCTTAAAACTGAATATCCTCAAAATTTTGAAAGTTCATCAGGATTAAGGATTAAATTGAGAAAAAAAGTAAGGTATAAAAAATTTGAACCAGATGCATCGAAAAATTTTTAAGTTCATTTTTGAATCTCTTGGGAAAACTCTAATGTTGGGTTTGGTCCTCATTATTTGTTAAACAGCTTTTTTCTTCTTTATTTTTGAGAGTTAAATTTCAAAGCCGATAAATCGTTCGGAGCTTCAAGGGTTTAATGCCTTTTTCTCTCAAAAACGTTTAAATGGAATTTGATCAATCTTGGTCTATAATTAGAAGTAAGAATTTTGATCGGACTTGTTCTAGAATTATGAAAAACCGTTTTTGTGAGATTTTTTACAATTTAAAGCTTAATTTTCTCAAAAATGACTCGATACTTTTTTTTTTTAACGATGAAAAGTTGGGGAAATTGTCATCTTCATTTCTGGTGAAATCTTGTTTTTCAAAATATGCAAATTACATAAAATTTCATTTAGTTCAACCCAATGTCAATTTTTCAGATTTTTGAAAAATGAAGTTGATCCGATTCAGTTATACCACCTGAAAGCTGTGTAGTTAACTGAGTAAAAATTTGCTACGTCAATTACAAATTTTGATCCGATAATTCTAGAATCATGAAAACGCTAAAAATTTGGAAACGAATTTCTCAAATGGCTCGATCGATTTTTTTAATTAGACATTAGTTGGGGAAACTTGTCGTCTTTCATTTCTGGTGAATTAGTTTTTTTCAATATCTGCTCTTTTTATTAGAGAATTGCATTTTAGTTCACGGAAGTCAATTTTGGAGTTCTAGGAAATTATTTTCATCCGATTGAACTGAAACTACTTTCAAATTAAAGCTACTGCAAACTGCAGTAAAAAGGTGCTCCTCACTTCTACGTAATTTTAGAATTGTTCATTAAAATTGAAGTTTATGTATTTTTTCCCAAAATACTTAGAAAAGACTCGAAAATTTTGAGAAAAATCTCGAAATTTTTTTTTATGATAAGAGCAGAAATGTTTTTTGTTGCCTTCCTGAGGCTATTTGATGCAGTTATTATTTCCCTAACCTGAACTAAAAAACCTTTGAGTACCCCCTTGTAAGGTATCATAATTCCTGAAAATGGTGGAAAGACAAGCCGGGGTTCGAACCCGGGGCTCTATCATCAACGACGTCATGATTCTAGCGTGTTAACCAACTACACTACGTACGTTGCCCGACATTTCGAGTCGGATATTTCCCATATGGCGCGAATAAGTCGCACGACTAATCGCTCGACCTAATCGCTCATTACACCCTCAATCTAACCGTTTCGATTTCGGCTTTGTAAACGATTAATCCAATTGAGTATGCAAATAGCATTTAAATTGACATTAAATGACAACGTATTGTATTCGAAAGAACAAAGAAATATTGACCATCGGACGATTTGTGAATTTTTTCAAAAACGTTTGAGCTTTAAAAATTATTGATCAATCCGATGAATCGTTAAAAAAATGCCGAAATTTAAATAGTTGGCCACCCTATTTTTACTATAACCAGGTTTATTTGTTTTTTGAACCCATTTATCAATAAATAAAATTATGTTGGCTTAAATTTTTCCGAAAAACAGGTTATTTATAAACAGTTTGCCATTTTGTCCTCAATCATCTTTTCTTTGTAGAGGGACATTCAGAAAATATAAACCGTTGGTTTGGCCATTTTGTCCTCATGGAGGAACATTCCAAAAGTATATCGATTACGCGACTTCCTGGTCGTTGTTTGCTAGATTTTTGGCCAAAAATTTTAAATAATTCGGCTTTTGAAAACAACTCATCCGATTACATTCTTGGATAGCTAAAACTGAGCACACATATCTTGTTAATAATAACATAAAAAAATTGGTCGATCGGACCTATTAATTTTATCTTTTTTTCAGAGATTTCTGAAATTTTTTATTTATTAGTTTTTCTTTAAAAAATAGGAAGCAATGGTCGGATTTTGACCAATTTTAGTATTTTATTATTCACAANATATTTGAGCTCAGTCTGAGCTATCTAAGAATGTAATCGGATGATTTGTTTTCAAAAGCCGAATAATTTAAATATTTTGGCCAAAAATATAGCAAATAACGACCGGTAAGTCGCGTAATCGATATACCGTGGGTTTTGCCATCTTGTCGTTATATAGAAACATTTCAAAAATATATCAATGACGGGGCCTCCTGGGCATTTCTTGCCACGTTTTTATCCAACATTTTTATATAATTCGGCTTTTGAAAAGGACTCATCCGATTGAGTTCTTAGATAGCTCAAACTGAGCACAAATAACCGATTCGGGTCTTTTATTTTATTATTCACTAGATATTTGTGCTCAGTTTGAGCGATATCGATTATGGGGCTCTCTGGTCGTTTTGCCACTATTTCAGCCAAAATTTTTATATGATTCCGCTTTTGAAAATGACTCATCCGATTATGTTTTTCGATAGCTCAAACTGAGCAGAAATATCTAGTGAATAATCAAATAATCATAAATTGGGCAGAATCGGACCATTTTTTTTTTCTGAAATAACTGAATTTATTTTAAATATTTGTGCTCAGTTTGAGCTTTCTAAGAACACAATCGGATGAGTTGTTTTCAAAAGCCGAATTATATAAAAATTGTGGCTGAAAAAGTGGCAAAAACAACCAGAGGGCCCTGTGATTAATATAAGACTTTTTCGAAAGCGGAATTATATAACAATTTTGGCTGACAAGTGGCAAAAAAATCTCAGGAGGGGGCCGTAATTGATATACCGTGGGTTTTGGCCATCTTGTTCTTATAAAGAGTGTCCTTATACATGGACACCACACTTATATCAATAAACGTATAAACAAACAGCATCAAAATTGAAATGTCTCCTTGAAGAGTATACTTTGCTGGAAAAGGTATTACTAATACCGTATTAGCAATTACCTTCTGATTTAGAGCACAAGAGGTGCTAGAGAAAAATGCTGTGGTAAATAAAATATTAACTTACATTTTTTACCAGCGGCGAAAGAAACATTTGAAGCGATTCCGCCCATAATAGAAGACTTATCAGATTTAGACTCTTTACCACCAGAACTTCCTCGTTTTCGCTTCATCGGATTTTCATCCTCGTCCGAAACCGGTATAAGTGGACGTTTTTCTTTCGGCCTTGTTTTTCTATTCGAATCTGGGATTCTTTGTCTTTTTACAGCATCGTAAATATCTTTTTCATTATGATTTGTGTCTGTAATTTCAGGATTTAGACTTTTAATTTTCAGCGCTATCGGTGTATCAGACTCATCGTCCTCGGATGAATCGTAGTATCGTTTTTTCGGTGATTTTGGTCTCTGCGCAGGAAAACGCACCAGCCATTCTGGGTCCCTTTTTGATGTAGATTCAGAATTTACTTTCTTTGGGGAGGCAATTTCACGCGAACTTGGTGCTCTTGATATTGAAGGGGTCGAAGTCACAGCATTATCGACAAGATCTGACCAAAGTATTACTGAACCATTTTCACTCGGAGGTTTTTCGGCTTTGATCTGGTTTTTTAAATGTCTCCCAATGGTCCGTGAGATCGGAAGTTTTACATACGATCAATATTTGCACCGGTCAAAAATTTAAAGTTAAGGGGTGGTCGTCGCATTTTAAGGGGTTTCGATAGCCAATGTCGCACAAGTACAAATCGTGGACCAACTTTGACCTCTCTTCAATATATTATAAACAAAATCTTGCATCCTAAAACAATCCAAAACGATGGCTCGTCCAATCAGAAACGTGCTTACAAAAGTGACGGAAATTTTTTTCAAATGTATCTTCTCCCTGAGTTTCCAAGGTTAAACAATATTCATTTTTTAAATCGACGGACAGAACGTGAGCAGACCGAA
>SCLH01001103.1:20971-41315 GCA_004367855.1 Oikopleura vanhoeffeni | reverse complement strand
ATTATTTTTTTTTCACTACAATTTGTTTGTTCTCACTACAATTTTAACGCCCCGTTTTGTCCTCTTAGACGCACGGTCTTTTCGAAAATGACCAAAAATCGCCAAATTCTTGTCGTTTTGTCCTCTTAGACGCATACGACAGTACCTTAAAAACAATTTTTAATCAAAAACATTTTTACATTAACGGGGGTAAAATTTTTCTGATCTGAAATCGACTGAATTTCAGATTCTGAAACCATTTTATTAGTGATTTTGGAAATATTTTAATTTTGTCTACTATAATATACAGTATGTCCGTCTTTTTGTGTCGAAATGGAAAGTAAGGCTGTCGAGAATTCATTGAGCGAAAAAAAACTTCAATTGGAATCTAGTTAACGACCAATGGGAGCGCGTCCCATTGATTCAAGTTTTCGGGGTGATTGAAAATTAATTTATTTTCTCCCAAGAAAACGGACATACTGTAGTAAACCCGCATTTCCGGCTCTTGCCGTTTTCAACTAAAAATAATAAATATTTATGCCCTTTTTATCAAATTTTAAGCCAAAATAACTGGTTTTCTAGTGTGATTTTCTGACCACCAGGGGCTTAAATTTTAAGTTTTATTGCGGTCATTTTATTAGGTGACGAAGACCCCTAAAGTCGAAGAACAGTCATAGAAACTTTTAGTTTGGCCAATACCGGTGCGTAAGCTAGTCATATTATAACTTTCAGCCTACTCACTATTTTCGGGTTTGTCTATAATAACATGTATGGTTTAGCTCAATAATTTCAAAGCCCCTTTTTCGCCGTTGCATTGTTATGGTGGTTTTTTTAGGAGCTATTTGAGAATGACGGCTTTCTCGATTTTGGAAACTATATATTGGCAGATAGAGAATTTAATTCCGCATGTGCTACTAGATTTATTTTTTTGAATTTCAAACCGGTTGACCGGTAATGGCGGATTTCCGGTAGGTCCGTTTTTTAAAGTTGCTTCGATCAGGCCAAAGTTCGGTCTGTAGACTAATACGGGCACCAGGAGTTCAAATCTGATATCAGATTTTATCGATGACGTCATGATGACTCATTTTGGGTCACTTTAAAACATTTATTGAAATAGAGCCCTTATAGATATAACAAGTGGACAACAAGGGTAATTGAGTACCAGGAATCCAAATCTGATATCAGATGTCACCTGTGACGTCATGATGAGTCATTTTGGGGTCACTTTAGAACATTTATTGAAATCGAAACTTTATAGATATAAAAAATTGACGACAAGGGTATTTGAGTACCAGGAATCTAAATATGATATCAGATGTCACTTGTGACGTCATGGTGAGCCACCTATGGTAATTGAAAATAAAAATAGTTTTTTAAAATTTGACCGTTTTCTTACAAACGAACATGTTTTGTAAAAATACGTACGTTTTGGCCATTTTGTCAAAATTTTGGGCATCAAAAAAAAACCAGACCTTTGTGTGTCTCTTCTGGGGAGCTCGATCCAATTTCACTCATATCACACGCACACAGCTCGATGAAATTTTTAACAATAATTATCAATTTGCGAATAGTTTGAAGCTGTTTTTCTGTTTCCATATAATTTCTACTTCTTCGGAGGACTTTGATAGGGTTTCAAAAATAAAACGTATATTACAACATCGAACAGCTAAATCTTCTCATGAACATGCACATATAAATAACTGTTCACACTATAAAGAAAAATTTCTCGTTGATCCAGACAACGCCCCTGCTGAACAATTACGTTCATTTTTACATGAACATTTCAAAATTCTAGAAAAAGGACTTCATAATACTAACCATAGAAAAGTTTATGAAGGAATTTTCACGGTCTACAAAACATTCAAGTGCCTTAATAAAAATGTTCTTTTACTACACCAGGTGGTGTCACGTGTCAAAGATAAATTATTGCCGAAAAATTTCTCTGTGAAAAGTTCAACCCAGGTAAGTAATATTGTTCAGGTCTACATAAATTCCAGTGTCTCATATACAAAAGTGCTCTTTAACTACAGCCAGGTGGTGCACGTGGTCAAAACTAATATTGCCAAAAAAATTTCTCTTGAAATTTACTCCCATAAACCAACCTTTTGGGAAGGTATTACCAGATCAGTTCTCGATAAAACGAAATTTACCGGTGTTTTCGCTGATTACCGGTCAGTCGATCTGTAAGAGACAAAGCCGAGACTCTGTATCAACCAATTGCTTCTTGGATACAATTGGAATTTTTGGAATCGTATGAACCGTTTTAAAGAACATTCGCTCCGATTGCCCATTGCGCTGAAAAAAACCCCGCCCATAGAAAAGTTTATGAAGGAATTTTCATAACAATTAATAAACCTGGGATTAATAAACAAACAGTTCCTAGGAAAAAATAGAAAAACCAATCAGGCTTTAAATTTGGCAAGCATCTGAGAGCCTGATTGCCAAATTATTTTTTGTTCCAAATACTCGATGTGTTTCAAACTTATTTTTCTGCTCTCATTCTGAAGATGAATAATAAATAATCGAAACGTTCAAAAACTGCAAATTTTATATTTGAAATTTAAAAAACTTATTTCTCTCAACACCAAAAACAAAAAAATAAAACGATTGCGAATATACTATGTACTCCCCCTGAAGGGTGGGGCAAATCGGCCGAAAGTTTTTTGGCGCCTTAATTCGGACGACTTTTGCTGAAAATAAATTCGTGAAATGCAAATGAGATTCTGCCATATCGAAAATATTGCCTAGGTGGCCTTTTTCATCAGGCGTCATAAGTTTGAGCCAGTGTACGATCACATCGATTGTCAACTTAAAACAAGAATCCCGCGATTTCATTGGTCACTTTCTCAAAGTTATGACGCCTGATAAAAAGGCCACCTAGGCATCATTTTCGATATTGTCCGTGGGTTTTTGTGCCATATTGTCCTCATTTTTCAAAAATGCTCCAAAAAATCCTAAATTTAATAATAGAATAAAGTTTTGGTAGCCCTTTATCAATAATAAAAATTTATTTTGGCCGAAAAATAATGGAGACCATTTTGCTCTTCGATCAAAATATACTGAAAACTGCTATTTTATTGAAATTCTGCGAAAAAAGTTGTTTCATAGACTGAAAAAAATAAAAGCGTTTGTTTTTGCTCTTCGCCTTAAAATTTTTCCCAAAATTGCATATTATCGTTTCACTTTCATATTGTCCTTATAAAAGGACACGCATAAATGTAAAGCGTATGTTTTTTTATCACATGTTGTCTATATTGTCCTTATAGACGCACACCAGTGAAATCGTATTAATCGCGATTTGCATTATTTTGTGACACTAAAAAAATTCAGAAAAATGTGATGGTTTTATGCAACCAAAAATATTTTGAAAATTTAACAAGAGAAAACGAGGGATGCATGATTAAATCAATTTTTGTCGTATGTTTCTACAGAATGTGTTTTAGCCTTTGGGGTTTTCCCCGGGGAGATTGAAACGCCCCTTAAATAAATTAACCAAGTCGCGCTCTGATTGGTTAGGCGTGAATCTCCTCGGGGATAACCTCAAAAGCTAAAACACATTCGGTATAGGACAAGCTAATTTATGTCGTTTTGTCTATATCTAAAATCGCATAAAATTCTAGAAAATAGCACTAGAGAGCTAAAACATGCAAGTCAAATTTTCGCACGACTTAGGCGCATCTCTGAAAGTTTTTGTAGTGAGCAGTCAACTGAGGAAAAATTAAGAAAAAATTCAAGAAAAATTTGATTAAAAAAATTGGATTTAGAAACAATTGACCAAGTAGAATTATTTAAGTATAGATATTTTTGATTCCCACTCCTTTTAACATGCTTATTGATTGTTCTTTGAGCTGTAAAACTGAGTCATCCAGCATAATTTTCTCCAACTCTTTTGCATACGATTCTAACTTTAAAAGTTTGTAAAAATCGTTTATTATTGGCGATTCCAAGTTTAAATTTATTTCTTTTATGAGATCCAGGACCGACGAGAAAATTGCGTCAAATTGACCTTCTTGAGCCAACAAATTGGACGATATAATTTCTTTTGTCTTTTTATTAACGAACTTTATAGGGGGTTGAAAAATTATATTGTGAAAGTCACCTAAGATTTAAGACCATTTTACCATAGTGTCCTTACAGACTATAACCTAAGTGTGATTTTTTATGCCATGTCCAAATAACATGACATAAAACATTAATTCTGTGCCGGTATTTTTTTACAGTTACCGATTTTCGGAATGGATATTTTCTGAGAAATATTTTTTGGGTCAAATTTTGTAATCTGACACCAAAGAATCAAATTGTAAAAATTAAACGTAGGGGTTTTTATCACCTTGAAGGCAATTTCATGATTATTTCAAAAATATAAAACTTATATTTGTCATGTAATATGACCGCAATATCAATAAAACTAGATTTTCAAGCATTTTAGATGCTCTTCATTTTTAAGCGAATAAATCCTTGAGCCAATTTTTGTTATATGACACCAGTTCGGGTCAAATTACAAAATGACTCAATTGGTGGTCTTTTTTCCGCATCGAAAAAAGTGGACTATAGGCATTTTCTAAAAGACAGTTCATCAGAAAGACCTGAATTTTTGAGAATACAAGACGATTGAGCTTTCGAGTACACTGGGTGCACCCTTATCCGTACGCCTCAGCTCGGCCAAAAATGCGCGTAGATAGGTACAGATGTAACTGGATAAGGGTACTTTTCGGGGTCGAGTGAAAAAAAGAGCAAAGAAAGATTTTTTAACTATTTTCGGATATAATAATAGGCTTTAATTTGAATAACGAAAATTCCAATATGATGAATTATTTGATTTCTTTAAACTTTCCGTTTTAAACAATATAATCAGATAAAAATGTCAAAGAAATTTAAAAGGCCGACACTACCTTTAAGGGGGTACTGGTCGCAAATAAGATTTCGCTTAAAAAGTTGAGACTAATACTAAATCGGCCAAAAAAATGACAATGAGCTTGGTCTAAAATTTTTTGATTACTAGTTTAAAACCGCTAGAGGGCCTCAAAGACCAAATCTTAAAAACCTATCTCCTCCGTAAATACATATAGAATCAATTCAATTTTTTTTGGCTATCGCTGGAGTAGGAAAATTCAACTTTAATTCGCGGTCGAAAATTTTACTGAAAAATACAGTAGATAACCTCAAAATAAAATTTGTAACGCTATAGCACACGGGATGTATATGCAGGAATGCAGATTAGTGCTTGATTAATGCGCTACAATATGTTTTGTAATTAAGGCTTCAAAATTATGGAATGTTCATGCTGCTTCTAGAATTATTTTATTTTGTATCGTGGGAAAAATTTATTTCGAATGAAAAATTGACCAAATCTTAAAAACCTATCTCCTCCGTAAATACAAATAGAATCTATTAAATTTTTCCGGCTATCGCTGCAGTAGAAAATATCTAATAACTTTAATTAGGCGGGTTGAAAAAATTTAAACTGAAAAATACAGTAGATACCCTCAAATAAAATTTGTAACGCTTATATCACACGGGGATGTATATGCATGAGAATGCCACATAAGTGCTTGATTAATGCGCTACAATATGCTTTGTACTAAAGGCTTCAAAATTATGAAATGGTTCATCTGCTTCTAGAATTATTTATTTTGTATCGCGGGAAAAAATTTATTTGGAATGAAAAAATTGACCAAATCTTAAAAACCTATCTCTTCCGAAATACAAAATAGAATCTATCAATTTATTCAGCTTTCGCTGCAGATAGGAAAATATTAACTTTCTTTGGCGTTGAAAAAATTTAAGTGAAAAAACTAAATAGATAAACCCTCAAAATAAATAATTAATACGCTTATAGCGGCAGGCGGGTTGTATACTGCAAGAATAAAAATTCAAATGCCTAGTTTTTTATCTTTAAACTATTTTCTGACATTGGAATTATCTATTTGGTATCGTGGGAAAAACACGTTGCTATTTATTTCCAAGATTAAAGAACACATTAATGTGCAAAATTCTCTTTACTTCTGCGCAGAACTTTTTTGGTCTTGATTTTTTGGCATGGGTACTTTCAAAATATTTGAAGTTATTTATTTAATTCTTTTGCAACAAGTTTCGCTTAGGCAGACGTTTCGCTTCGGCATCAAGGGCTATAGTTTAAACGAAATAAAAGTTTCGATTCTTAAAAATACAGATCGACAGGTGACCACTAGTCTAGAGTTTACAACCAAAATGCCCATTTAAAAAAATACATTTGAAAATAATTATGAAAATTTTAAACATTTAATTTCTTAATAAATTACGAGTTAAAAAAAATAAAGAGTGTCTTCAAAATTTTCAATGCCAGGACTATTTCAATCAAGCCTGATGTACATTTTTGCAAATTTGCGTATGCTGGAAAATAGCAGAGAACACCTTTAAGAAAAACTCGGCATTCGATTTTTATTGCTGCATATACCAACCCGTATCGCTATAAGCGTTATTAATTTTATTTTGAGGTGTTATCTACTCGTATGTTTCAGTAAAAATTTTTTCACCACCGCCAAATGGAAAAGTTAGAATATTTTCCTATTCGCAGCGAAAGCGAATAAATGAATATGATTCTATTTGTATTTAGGAGGAGATAGGTTTTTTAAGATTTGGTCGAATTTTCAAAATTTTCGAAAATAAATTTTTCCCAGATACAAAATAAAATAATTTCTAGGAAGCAGATGAACAATTTCCTAGTTGAATTGCCCTTAATTCTAAAGCATAATTGAAGCGGCATTAATCAGCGACTAATCTGGCAGTCCTGCAATATAACGATCCCGTGTGTTAATAACGTTTCAGAATTTTATTTTGAGAAGGTTATCTACTGTATTTTCAGTAAATTTTTCGACCGTCGAAGTAAAGTTTGAATATTTTTCCTACTCCAGCGATAGCCAAAAAAGGTGAATTGATTCCTATATGTATTTACGGAGGAGATAGGTTTTTAAGATTTGGTCTTTGACAGGCCTCCTAGCGGTTAACTGTAATCAAAAAAATCTAGACCAAGCGTCATTGCATGTTTTTTGGCCCGATAGTAATAGAATCTCAACTTTTAAGCGCGAAATCTAATTTGCCGACCAGTTACCGGAACCTTAAAGGTGAAAATAATCCACTAACAGCGAAAAGAACCCCAGGAATGCCTCGCTGTCTGAATTATCAGAGTAATATCAATAACGGGGCTCCGGTCATTTTTTTCACAAGATTTCAAAAGCCAAATCTATAATACTTTTATTCGGCTTTTTAAACAACTCATCCGATAACTTTCTTAGATTAGCTTCAAAAACTGAGCACAAAAAATATCTTGTGAGAAATAAAATAAAAAATTTAGTTCATCGCATCCAATTTATTTTATCTTTCTTCTGAAATTACTGAATAGTTAATTACTAGTTTTTTCCTGAAAAATGTAACATTGTTGGCATGTCGGACCCAGTTTTTTTAATTCCAATTATTCACCAGAATATTTGTGCCTCTGTTTTAGCTATCGGAACGAATTCCATCGGATTAGTTCGAAGCAAAAGACGAATAAATAAAATTTTGAGGCTAAAAAATCTAGTAAAAAATGACCAGGAAGTCCCGTAATCGGATATGGCGGGAGTATATGGGTTCGTTTGATTGGCAGAAGTCTACCATGCAGGTTATTTTGAAAAATCTATTGAAATTGTACAACGATTGTTCCTATCAGATTTGACACGTGAACCCACAGCGACATTGACAAGTTGCTATAATAATTTGACTGAAATTGTCCCTAAGAAAAATCCGTCGACTTGCTAGCTGCTTTAAAGATTCAGGAAAAAAATAATTGGATGAAAATATTATCTAGCCGGAAAGAATTCTGCATCCGGTTAGCAGACCAAGAAAAAAACAACTGGATTAACTGATTTATTCAAAAAAAATATAAAATTATTTTGTTGTATTGTAAAGTAATATATTCCGACAAATAGTTCTACAACCGGCCAAGTTACTAAAGTTGTTCATTTATTTTTGGAAAAAACATATAGAAAGTTTAGAAAAAGCTGGCAAAATTTCGTTCTCTTAATTTTTACCGTACGGAAAGGGTGTTTCGCAAACTTCCAAAAATCGTACGGATAAGGGTACACATCGTCGAGATAAGCGGTGCGTACGGATAAGGGTGCACCCAGTGTAAAACAACTTCAAAAAATGTTAAGTCAGCTGTTCTAGAAATAAAAAATTCTGTGTTTTTAACCAAATAATTTAAAAAATCACAGTAGTTTATTTTTTGCCGTTTAAATACATTTTCATAAAACTTTGCCAAAAACTTAGAAAAGTATGTCTTTCAGTCACCTTAAAATTTATTTTATATCTTTATTGTCTATTATTCTAGAAAATTTGATATTTGTCAGACCGGAAGTGAATTTTTCCGAATTTAAAAAAAAAATTCTTGATATATCTCCAAAGTAGGGTCGAAAAAGAGCCTGTGCTACGGATCAAAAAAATCCGAGAAGCAAATTCTAAATTTCCAATATTTGAGGTCGAAAAACAAAAAAATATCGCATGAGTTTCAAGTGGTGAAGATAACAAAAGTGGAACGTTAAAAAAATGGCTTACGCTAGAATATATCTATTTATCCGATTTGCTAAAGAATAACTATACTTATCATTGGATCCCATTTGAAATTCTCTATATTTTTCAATTAGCAAAGTAAAGCGTTTATGGGCTCTGAATCCGGTCAAAGTTGAATCTTCTAGAATTCAGATAAATCTGAAATCTTCGAATTTACACCCCAACTCCCAAAAAAACATACGCGAAAAAAGACTCAGACCTCAATTGGGGTCATGTTACATATTAAATAACATATGTTATATATAATATTACATATATTATATAATATATTATACTGTCGAATTTTGCTAGCGGATTTAATATAATAACAAAACGCTGAGGTCGCTTTTTCCGTTGCTCCAGCCAATGATTCGTACTGGGAGAACAAGACAGAGATAGCGACAAAAATAGTTTTTCCTCCTGCAAACGTGGAAACCTTTGGAAAAAAAATAATGCGTAGAGAAATTTTTTGGCTTCGCTAGTTGATCACATGACCAATCAGTCATCGTAAATTGCTCAACAATGGACGCGAAAAAAACGCTTTTTTGTTAATTATGGTGACCGTATCATCGGAGAAAAAGAAAAAAGGTCTTCTTGCGGTTCAAGATTCGGTTAAAAGATTCAGATGCAAAAAACCGTTTTTCGCTATCTAGTCTAGTTCTCCTCAGAACAGATACCCCTTAGGTGGAGCAACCGAAAAAAAAAGACCTGATTGGAAGTACGAAATAAGTCACGATTTTTTAATATGACCCATTAAGGGGGTTCTGAATGTAAATGTGCTGGTATTGTAACCACTATCAACAGTCTGTACACTTGTGATAAAAATGATCAAACAATGAAAAATGAAAAAAATATATGGTATCTGTAACACTTTTCATAATTTTTTAATAAACCTGAAAAATTTGTTTTTTCTTTAGGGTAACCATTCGTAATTGTATTACGAAAAACGATTTTAAAAACATGCACAAATTTTTTGCCCAGCAGTCAAAAGACTCGAGCAGATAATAATAACGGAATTAGTATTGAAACTTGTTCAAAATAACCCGGAAACATAACAGTCGACTCAAACGACGGTAAAGGAAAGGAAAATAATAAAAGTTTAATTTACGTTCAAGTGGTCCGTAAAAAATGAACATAAAAAAACAAGAAAAAGACTTTCGTAAACAGTGAAAAATTTTCTTATAATCATTAAAAATGATTTTTATTAAAGCGAAAATATAAAGCGAATAAAATGCTTACAAACGACGGTATGAAGGAATTTGTGTTCATTCTTTTTTATCACAAATATGCGCGCACTGCTGTATTATGACGAGAAGCGTGTTAATACATAACAATAATAAAGGCCGATTTTCGTCAATAAGGGGATGCACGCTTTAAAATACACTTTTTCATTTTCATATCAGTTTTATTACAGAGAATTCATTTTTAAGATATTTATTAATATTTCTTTAATACTGTACGCAATTTTGGATGAAACTCAAAAAATAGACTTTAAGGGGGTACTGGTCGCTGGAATTGCTTTTCCGGATGAAAATCAGCCTAAGAAAACTATGGGACAATTTAAGATAGCCATGTTGTAGATCTACCCTTAATTCTTGTCAAAACTTGTCAATGATTTTGTTCGATACACTCTGAGATACGTTACCAGTACAAGGTGTCCCTCGACAATTTTCAAAATCTATCTCCTCCAGGGTTTATTAGAAAGCAGCTCAAATTAAACATATCCCGTATGACTTATAAACTTGGGTCCTCTAGAAGCGTTTTTTCAAAAATCACTTCAGTTTTTCTAAAAAATCGCAGAAACTACCGATTTTTTGAGATTTTTTAGCATTTTTTTTCACCAAAAATCTATCTCCTCCTAGGTTATATTTTGGAATCACTCGATTCGAGCAAACACTAGCACAAGTACAAATAAAAACTTTCTAGAAGTTTTTTTTTTAATTTCGACCCAAACTCAATATATAAATTTGTGAAGGTCCGTGAAAAAATTTCCGAAAAAAAATGTGCTTCGATTTTTTCGAAAGATAGAATCAAAAGAAAAGCCACGAAAACACTGATCAGAAAGTTGCTTACGTCAAGGTGAAATTTTTAAGTTTTAGTGTTTAAATTAAAGCAAACGTTATTTTTGAACTTCATTTTGAAAAAATAAAGAAAATCGAAAAACACAAAAATTTCGAAAAAGTTTTTTTGATAATTTGGTCGGTAGTACACTTGGTTATCATCCCAATCAATTTGGACATTTTCAAGCCCCAAATGCCTCATAAAACCAGTCCCCCTTAAGCGTCGGTAAAAAAGATTTTTTTTAGCGGAAAATTTTAGCGAACAGGCCTTGAGGATATAATTCAGATACCCAGTTTGTAGACGAGCTAGCCTTCAACCTTGCGAAGAAAAATTTGCCAAAACTTTTTTGTATGACCAAACTCCTTCACACATAAGCGGCACATAGAGCAACTAAGCCAAAAACGGAAAATCTATCTCCTCCTGTCGTTTATGTATTGAAATAAACCCAAATTTAACATAACCTGTTATAATTAGTATACAAAACTTTGCTGGTAAGCTTTTTGTCGATAGAGTGCATATATTTATTCGTCTCGAATACGTAAAAAAACCGGGTCCTAAAAATACCGGTTTTTGGACTTTTTAATCGGAAAATCTAGTGCTTCCTCCTAGGTTAATATTTCAAAATTTACTCAAATTAATTTGCAAAAGCTAGCTGTAAAAACAACAGAAACTTTCCCACTGGGGGGCGTTTTGTTCGAATTTCGACCCCAACATAAAATATGACATTTTCAAGGTCACAAAGTAAAAAAATTTCCAAGAAAAAAAATGTGCTTCGATTTTTCGAAAGTAGGCTCAAAAGAAAGCTGGAGGGGGAAAACACTGAAGAGAGAGTTGGCTAAGTCAACTCGATATTTTGAAGTTTTACGTGGTCAAATATTGACACACAACGTTATCCTTTTGAACAACATAATTTTGAGAAAAATACTTAGAAAAAAATCGAAAAACGCAAAATTTTCGAAATTTTTTTTGTCGTTATTTGGGGTTGTTTTGTGCTTTTTAAAAAACAAAACGACTGATTTGGTGCATTTTTATGACAATAAATCTGTAGAAATGTAGGAACCACCATACCCTTAACGTCGGAATAAAGATTTTTAAAGTCAAGACCAATTTGATCGAAAATTCAAAAGATTCTTCAAAGTTTTAAAAAAATTTGCATACGTTTTTTTCAGAATTCTTCATGAATTGGACTTATGCCCGAAATATTTAGGACTTGACCCCGAGTGGTTTTTCGCTGAAAAATTTCAAGGAAATGGCGGATAATGAAATCTTTCAATAACTTGGTGATGGCCTGTAAGGACAATATCGAAAACTAGCCTTTAATTAGTATCTCTTTAGCGTCATTTTCCAACTGTACCAAAATATATCGCCAGGCATAAAAATAACCTGGGAATGAGGCGAGGGGGTAATAAAATTAAGGACATATTATATTGACCAAAAGCCGAGTGTCGCCAGAAATTTGTCTAAAATTTTATTTTTCGACAACCCTAACTTTGAACAGGCCATTTTAAAAGCCACCTTTTGTCTGGATTTTCCATACTTTTTTGCAATATTTTCAACAATATCTCCAGGTTGCTCTTTGTATACAAATTCGCTATCATCAACCAAAACCATTGATTTGAAGTTATTATAGAAATCGGCCACACTGATTTTTTCGACGTCTTCGCTAGTTCCCAAAAAAAGTGCATGTCTAGGTGGGAAATTCCTTATATTGTCTTTATGCCAATCTCTGGATGTTCGAATTCTCTTTTCGACAAATTTCGGGCTCGGTTTTTCATTTAAATTTTTTTTTTCTGAAGGTTTTTCACTGATGTTTCTGGGTTTTTCAAAAATTTTTGGTTTTTCTAAAGATTTTTCAATGATTTTTTTCCGTTCTTCTGGAATTTCTATATTTATTTTTTGTTTCTCTAAAGGGGTTTCCAGGATGCTTTGAGGATTTTCGGAAACTTTTAATTTTTCTAAAGGTTTTTCCATGTTTTTCGGTTCTTCGGGATTTTTTTCATTTATTATTTCTTGTTTGTCTAAAGTTTTTTCTATGATGCCTTTTGGTTCCTCTATGATTTTTTCATTTGTTAATTTTTTTCTTTCTTTTTCCACCCAATTTGTTAGACTTTATGTGGTTTTATACTTTTAAGACCATACCTAAAGGCAGTGTTCTGAATCCCGAGTCGGGATCAAAATCCGGCATCCCGGGTCAGGATAGGGACGGGATTGAAAATTTACCCGGATCGGGACGTGATTGAAAAATGCGACTCGGGACGGGATTAAAAACTCATCCCGTTTTAGAACACTGCCTATAGGTACATACGATGTTTTTGAAATTTTGGGCCATTATATAACTTTTTAAAGCTACGTGTCACTGTAGAACCACTTTTTTGATTTCAGATTTTTTACCAGTAATTTGATGCTTTTTGCCAAGAGACGAAAGTTCGGCTCTGCAACGTAATAATTGGAAGTAAAATTATGAGGGGAAATTCCCGAATCGACATTGCGTGAATAAACGTGAATTTTGACATTGTGCGTAATACACACTGTGTATAATTTCATAATATTTTGCGAAAGATCGGGCGCCAGCTAATAATTTCTATTTAATTTTTCGACACAATATAAATTAATTTGTTGCATCGGTAAAGCACAATTTCACGAATATAACTGATTTAATTGCAAATTTTCAATAAATTTGAAATTATAAATTACTCGAAATTGACAATAAATTTTAAAAAATTATGACATAAAAAATTAATTTACTAAGTTGTCAGAACATCCGATTAAATCACTTACATGTATATTATATCGATTACGGGGGTTCCTGGTCATTTTTTACTAGATTTTTAGCCAAAAATTATATTTAATTCAGCCTTTGCAAACGACTCATCAGATTGCATTCTTAGATAGCTGAAACAGAGCACAAATATCTGGTAAATAATTGAATTTAAAAATTGATCCGAATCCGACGATTGTTACCAATTTTTTTAAGAAAAAACTAGTAATTTAACAATTTCAGTAATCTCAGAAGAAAAAAATTGGTCCGGGAACCAATTTTTTTATTTTATTTTTCACCAGATATTTGTGCTCAGTTTGAGCTATCTAAGAATGTTATCGGATGAGTTGTTTTTAAAAGCCGAATTAAATATGACCAGAAGAGCCCCCGAATATATATCTCAGACTATCGATACAGGGCTCTGATCGTTTTTCTACTAGATTTTTAGCCAAACATATTTCTATAATGTCGGCTTTTGAAAACAACTCATCCGATTACATTCTTAGATAGCTCAAACTGAGCACAAATATCTTGTGAATAAAAAAATGAAAAAAATTGGTCGTCCATTGTTTCTAATTTTTTACGAAAAACTAATAATTAAACAATTTCAGTAATCTCATAAAAAGTAAAAAAAACAATAGTCTGATGGACCAACTTTTTTATTCTATTATTCATAAGATATTTGTGCTCCGTTTGAGCTATCTAAGAATGTAATCGGATGAGTTGTTTTCAAAAGACGAATCATATAAAAATGTTGGCTAAAAATCTAATAAAAAACTACCATGAGCCCCCGTAATCGATATAATATGTGCATAAAACCGCAAATTATCAAATCAATTGAAATTGTGCACAAAAGTTACCTTGAAATTATTAACCAAAATTTTAGAAAAATCGTATTCTTAGATTATTGAATCTGTGTTTCAAATCACAGGTGAGCAGGTCATTAAAATATTGAAACCAATCCTTCTACTAATAGTGTTTGGTGAGGAATTTGGGCTATCCAATATATCAAGTATAGAATTATTTGTAAATGGTAAAAATTCCAATTCTGGGAGGCTTTCGAGCTCAGAATCCGAACTAGAAGTTTCTGTATGTTGTGTGATAGCTAAATTTTGTGTCCGATCTCTAGTATCGGTAAAATCCATATTCTGTTCCGCGGAACTCGTTATATTCGTTAAATTAAATTCAGTTGCATCATTATTTTGAGAACTTTCCGCACTTTTGTTTAGGTAGCTTTTTGTTAATTCCACCCACTCTACTCAGTCATTTTCTCGAACAGGTAAGATTCCCATGGACAAATTTTGCCTGGTAATTTTCTATAAAGTGGCTTCAACGTAACTCAATTTTAAACTACCATAATATCTATACTGTGGTTTCCGTCTACAAGGACAGCTGAGATTTTCAATATTTTCCTTAGGATTTCGTGACACATTTTCCTTATTTTTTTAAAATGAACCAAAAAATTTTCGAAAGCCAATTAAATGATACGAATAAATTTTGGCCTTTTTTTTCGCTCTTCACGTAAATTTTCTTAGGTATAAAGGATGAGCCATTTTTTAAAGGGAACGAGGCCCAAAAATTGGTACATCCTGTTAAAGATTTTGATGAAAATTTTTTGAAGGCGGTGAAAAAAGAGATGAATTATAGATATTTTAATAAAATTATATCATTTGGATATGCCTCCGATATTGTCCTTATAGAGCGACGCACTGAAATTTAAAAGCGTAGGTTTTGGCTATATTGTCCTCATAGAGGGTGTTCTTATAGACACAAACAACAGTATTATTATAAGGACATAATTGAATAGTGTGTCCGTATATCCTATTCATAGTTTGAAAGCATTTTTTGGAAAACCGTTTCTTGATAAAGGGCATAGACTTTGAAACGATTGAAAGAAAATGACAAGCGTAGAATTTATAGGAAATTTTTTTTCCTCAAAGCCTAAAAAGTACTTTTTTAATACTAAAATTATGTCAAACTTGCTCAAAAAAATTTCCACCGACATAATCATTTTTACGATAAGGTTTCACCCCATGAGCCTAAATTATTATTTCTGGCTTTTTTAATTTTGTAAATAATGCTCCCGAGTATAACCCCATCCATGCCTCATAGTCTATCAAATTTTACGGGCTTTCTTATGAGCAAGTTTTATGTTTGGGGAAGAATGGGGCGGGCCTGGGCGTACTTATACCGCAATTTTAAATAAGAAATTCTGTATTAGTCACCCATTTTCATATCCCAATATAATTGCTGTTTTAAAAGTCGATTTTACTCCTGGGTATGACCCTACTCATAGACTAGAGTCATAGTCTTCGAAGAATCACTGAGGAGGGAGAGTGGTATCAAAAAACCTACCTCGTCGAAATTTCTTTTTGAACTTCCACCCAATTGTTTTCGGGATAAGGTGCTTGATTATTTTCTTCGATATCGTCGGTTTGGTGAATGGTTATTGAATCAAAAACCTAAAAAATAATATAAAATCGAAATCATTAAAAAACCGAATTTTAATTTTTTTTCAAATAATAATTTCTGGCTAATTCTAGAGTTTATTCTTATTTTTTTAGAATAAAACTTCGGATACAAACTGCAGATAAACTTTCACTACCAATCCAAAATTATACCGGTTGAATTTTATTTTTTGTCGGTGTTTCACGCATCACTCAATTTATAGTTAATTTATAATGTAATAACAAGTGATGCGTGAAACAGCGACAAAAAGTAAAATCCAACCTTTACTTACTGGCCTCGTAGAACTTTGACGTCAGAGACCTAAAGAAACGCATGATTTCAATAAACACTTGAGTCAATGTATCAACCAATCAAAACGGGTCCTAGAGTCTAGGACCTAGATGTGTCTCTGACGTAAAAGTTTTACGAGGCCAGCAAGTATAATTAAAGATATTATGAGAATCCTCTCCTGAGAATTTTGAACTCAATTGTTCCATAGATAATTCCCCCTTACAAATTTGGCCAAAAAGGAGGGGGGCAAAAGCTTCTAAGGGGAAGGCAAAGTTGATCAGAGGCTAGGGGGCAAAAGCTAGTAACAGGCTAAATGGGACAGAAGTCAGACTTGAACAGACTTCTCGTAAAATTCCAGAATAGTTCTTTGTGTCGTTTTTTTGATTTTACAATTAAAAAAAATAGATTTGATATCAAAATTATAATTTTTTTTAAATGAAGAGACTGAAACTTGCGAAACAAATTTGAATAGTGACAGAATTGCAAAATAAATAACGTGAGCAGAGGTCGGCACAATTGGATCGGATCGGTTTCCGATCCAATCTTTTCAAAAGGCGACCGATCCGATCCAATATTTTCAAAAGGCGACCGATCCGATCCAATTTTTTCAAAAGTCCGATCCGATCCAATTTTTGTTTTCTTGTTAATTTTATGGTATAATTTGAAACAGTTTTTAAAACAAATATTTCAACGTGCTTCTTGAGGGGTCGTAAACGCAAATATGTGTATACATGTATTAATAATACAGTATTATTAACTGTGTGTTTTCTTTTATAAGGACACTTTTGAAAAATATTATCAGGATCCCATTAAAAACATGTTATAACCTCACATGTACTCACAAATTATTTGAATTTCCGAAAATTGTGGGAACGGCAACTAAAAAACAATTTTTTAAACATTATTAACAATTAAACATGGAATTGGGTTGCTGAATTTGTAAAAAATCTCGGCTGTAAAATAATAATTAACTGTGATTTTCGTCTACAAGGACAATATAGGGAAAATAAACGCTTGAAAACTTTATATGCCAAAAAATTATCAAAAGATATCATTTTATCCATACTAATATCGAAATAATATATTTTGAAATTTCACTCCCACAAAAGATTTGTGCTCCAGATATGTCCAGCAGACTAATTAATAAAATTTGAACCTAGTATCCGAAAAAATTTTTTGGGAATATCTTTAGATCATAAATTTGTTTTGAATTTAAAAATTTTATCAGAAGGAAGAAGTTTCTGCGATCATTTTCCATCATTTTTGCTGATTTAAAGTGACTTTAGCCTTTCAAAAGGTATATCATATACCGTAATGCCTTGAGGTACGGGATCGGATTTTCCGGGTCGGAAATTTTGACCCGGAACGCAGGTCGATCGTGCCGACCCCGCTCCGGAAAAGTCGCCAACCTTCCGACCCGCAAAAATTTTCTGAAAAAACATAATTTTTATGTAGTTTAGACTATAAATCGATCATTTTTATATTTTAATTTGACAATAAACAAATTCAAGAACCTATTTTACTACTAAGTAAAGTCGAAGTCCTTGTCAGTGGTATTTTCTTTCTCCTCACGTGACATTTTGTTCCGAAATTGACCAAAAAATCATATTTCATAAACCGAATTTTTACTAGCTGATGTAACTGCAAGTCGGCCATTTCTGAAGATCCGGTCAAAAATACCTAATTTTTTCACAAAAAATAATTTGATATGGTGAAAAACTGTTGAGTTTCCGAATAAGATAAAGAGAAAAGAATAATATTTTTTTCGAGTGGGCAATACTTAGTCACAGGTGGTCGAAAATCAAATATGCCCGAAAAGAGGCATTATCTAGTCAGGGGGCAATATCTAGAGTAGGCATTATCTATGAAATTTACTGTATCGTATTGACAGTAAAATTTATTACGCAATTTTGGCATTTTCGGCTATATGCGGACGGTTTTAGTTCAATATGACGTTATAAGTTGAAAAGTTTATCAATTTTGTTAAGTAGAATCCTTAAATTCCGTAGGTTTTTTTTATCGATATGAGGCACCCCCTGTTTCAGTATTATAGGCTATAATTTATAGGGGGAGGCCCGAAATCGCCGAAACGTAATTGCACGATTTTAAGCTTAATTCCTGCCGATGCCCATATCGCCGAAAAAGCCTATACTCCAAATTGCGTGAGTAATGCTTACTGAGCATTCGATGTTTTTTATTAAAAATTACTTCGAGCCCATCATATTTCAAGATAAAATTTCCAAAATTTACTTTTTTTGTATTTTTATTTGATTGAGTTCGCTGAAGTACGTACAGTTATAATTCTACAAAATTTGGTCATTTTTACCTATTGTAAAACTCGTCATAAATTGAAACCCTTTCAGATTATGACGTCGTAATTTTTGAACGAAGATTTATTTCTCTTATTTACTCCCCATGTCGCCGAAAGTGCTTGATATCGCCGAATTTCTTTGAGAAAATTTAAAAAAAAAGTAGATTTGAGAAATTTAATCTAAAAATATGACGTTATTCATGACGCAATCTAAGGGTGGTTTTTTAAGGGTAATTTGTAATAAAAAATTAAAAGACCCACGCAATTTGGGCGATATGGGCACTAGCAAGAATTGAGCTAAAAATTGTGAAATTGCGTTGGTTTTTTCGGCAATATTGGGCCAGAAATATCGAAGATTATTCTTTCTCCCGACTCCGCGTCACAACTTTGACGTCAGAAAACTCAGTGAACAAGACGATTTGAAATAAGAAATTTCAAAAGTGAAAAATGGGTATCGTCGTCGATACCGTATCGATGTTTTTAAGCTATCTTGTAGAGAATTTTTTCTGGTCATTTTAAGACCTAGGATTTTTCTTGTTTATGAAAAATTTTCGAAAAAAAATCGATTTCTCGGTCCAATTTTCGAGATTTCACAGGGTGTCATGGAGCCAGTTCTAGCGACTCCGTATGTAGAGCTGAAGCGCTTATTTTTTGGCAGGTGAAAATTAATCGTTTTTAAGGAACCTATTTTGTTTGGCTAGGGCTAGCGACTACGTGGTCGACCTCAAATGACCGGTCAAAGTTTCAATTTCATCGTAGAAACTTGGAAGTACCCCCAAACGAACCGGAAGAGTCGACTTTCTGATGAACGTATTAGCAAGTATGGGTCAATTATGTAATGATAGGGTGCTAGAGAGCAAACATTGTTCAACCTAAAGGTCAATCTCAAGTTTATCGTATTGACCTATCGTGATTGACCCATACTTGCTAATACGTTCATAAGAAAGTCGACCCTTCCGCTTCTTCTGGGGTACTTCCAAGTCTCTACGATGAACTTGAACTTTGACCGGTCATTTGATGTCGACCGTGGTCGCTAGTAAAATCTCGAAAATTTGACCGAAAAATCGATTTTTTCCGAAAATTTTTCATAAATAAATAATTCCTACGTTTAAAAATGACCAAAAAAAATTCTCTACAAGATAGCTTAAAAACATAGACACTCATCTTTCACTTTTGAAATTCCTTATTTCAAATCGTCCAATCAAATCACACTATTCCTGAAATAAGTTGACAATCGTTTGATTTGATTAGTCACTGTCTGTTGAATAGACTCTGTTCTGACGAGCAGTGAGAAAGCATAATCTTCGATATTAGTGTTCTACAATACGAATAAAGTGAAAAGAATAACACGCCTACGTTTTTCTACAAATTCGTATCTTTTTGCCTTACACGCCTACGCGTTTTTTGCCAGTATTCGTTCAACTTAAGGGGGTGGGCGTCGTAATTTTTTGAGCCCTTTATAGAATTAATTTATGATACATTAATATCGGTTATGACTAAAGTTGACCCAAGGAATCTCATCGTGGCAATTATTTTTTTCAAAACAATCTAGAACAAAATCTAGAATTTTCAAAATTCAAATATTTTTTAGCTTTAACCCGCATAAAACCGGTATTCTACCTTGATATGAACATTTTTTATTGGTAAATATGACCAGCCTAAAACGATGCATGAAATTAAAATTATCGAAAATGTTTTAATCGAATTCTAGAAATTTCAATTATTTTTAAGCAAAAATGTTAAACCTAATTATTGAATTTGACGCTGATTGGTTCAAAATTTTGATTAGCTGTCAGCAGATTTTTTGATCAGTGAACTCTCAGCTTTAATTTGGTGGTACTTTTGTTCAGATCAGACGAACTTTTTTTTCGAACTTTTCATTTCCGGTTCACTTATAGTCATATTTCTAGAATTCTAGGATTAAATTGAAA
>SCLH01001103.1:1673-20915 GCA_004367855.1 Oikopleura vanhoeffeni | reverse complement strand
AGATATACCCCCTTAAAGTGGGTAGAAGTGCGAAAAAAGTTATTCAAGCTCAAGATTTTTTCTCTAGATAATTTTCTAAGCAGGTCGTTTTGAAACTACCTACATTTATCTGGGTATCTTGATTGGTATCACATTCTGAGTCATCAGTATCCATCTTTTCGGATTTAGTTTCTTCATTTTCAGGCGTAATTTCTCTTATCTCTGAGGTAGTCTCCCGTAAAATATCGTTTGATTCTCTCACTCTTTGTTGGATTCTTTCAATTAATTCTTGTGTATGACCTGACATTGTTTCTTTCAAATACAGCAGCACAAAGGTTAAAAATAGTTCGAAAATTATATTAAATTTATTAACGTGAGTCACTTGGGAGGTTACGAGAGAAAGACTTTCATTTTTAAAAAGTTTGTTTTTATTCATCGAGTTCATTGATTGGCTCACTTGAAACGTCATTCTAGTTTCGACCAATCGTGACGCGAGTTAGATAGCGTAGGCGTTATACTTTTGACATTTGTGAGGCTAGCCAAATAGTGTGTCATGACATGTCACCCGCGGGGTTGGATGAGGAAAAAGTTACGAACTTAAAAAATTTGTGTCCTTTATGTAACATAATTATGTTCCTTTAATTAAAAAAAAATCGCTGACCACTTTTTGGTATTTTAACTCCTTGGTGTCCAAAATATTAATCACTGACAAAATCGGCTGACAAACGTGAAGTCGACCACTGAAATCAATGCAACCATGATGGTTAACCCACATACTCAGAAGTTATAACAGTGACTTACTCAGCGGGCCAAATCTGGCCACCTGACTTTAAAAAAATCATATTTTTATCAAGTTAACGGTTTAACGAAATATTAACTATTATTCAATAGCTAACAATTGATTTGGATTGGGAAAAAAATTAAATTATAATTTTTTTCGGTATTTTTCGAGACGCATTCAGTATTTTTTCTTTTGAGACCAATATCCGTAAATTAAAAAAATATTTGTAATATAAACCTTCAATTGATAGGTAAAAACGGCTAAGGAAATCAGTTTGTCATATAATACTTATAAACAATAATCGCACGATTAATTTGCCACCGTAAACAGACTTTTCGCGATTATTTTTTGGCCGTCTATAAAAACGTCATAAGTACTTTTATTCAAGTTTTGTGCGACAAAAAATAACAAGAAATTAGTTCGACAGCCGCCCACTGTTCGTTCCGTTTTTACCAGTGGTATCAACAGGTAAAAAGTACTCTTAATTTTTTTCAATAGAATATGGTTTAGAGGGACACATGAGTGTTGTTTTTTGCACAAAATACTTAATAACTGTAATTCATATATTTTTGAACAGAAAAGGAAATTACATTTTTCGAGAATGGAAGAACATTGTGACTTTATCGAGAATCGAAAAAAATTTGTCTTCATAACGTGTCGTAAAATCAAATGAAAGGATTTATAAGGGAATCTTTTTTTTATGAATATTTTATTTTCATTTTTTGCACTAAAATATCTCTAAAATCACGAGTGGCAGAGGTTCATAAAATTCTTGTTTTTATATTTTTCAAGTTCAATCTCATTTGAATTTTTTCAGGGACCGATTCCGGGGTCGACAACATTGCTTTATTCTAAACACTTAAGAAAAATAGATGTAATAACGCCAAAATACAGTGACAATTCTAAATAGAGAAATTTCAAAAATTATCCGAATCATTTTGATATAAGATGTTTTCGGGGAAAAAGGTTAAATTATTAAAATAAGAGATCAGCAAGTCACTTTGGCCAGCATTGCTTCCGGAAATTTTATCCGTGAATTTTTTTGGTCCAAAAATGTCCGCGAATCGGCCATCAAATCGTATATATTCATAGCGTAGTGTGGATTATACAATGGAATCTGCCGTTTTTCTGGGCAATTCATCTGGATCTTTTTCTGGCCCATAGTTTGTGTTCATTTTTTCATCCCAAAATGTTACGTATTTTGCAAGGCCTCACGAATGATTCTTAAAATGTATGAGCGGGATTTAAAAATTTCTGTAAATGAGAAAACTAAATAAGCTAACTGTTTCAGTTTATTCTCTGACATATTGGGTGGTCATTTTCAAAATTGTACCTAAGATCTCAAGGTAACGTCTTATATGGAAAAAGAGACATCCATTTACTTTACCCTTACTAAGAGGCACTTTTAGTGTTCAGGAAAAAAAAAAGATATTCTTGCCAGATTAAATTATAAAACGTATTTTAGTTATTAATTGAGCGTGAAGTTCTATTATATGGCAATTTGCTCAAACGACACTACCCAACTTTGTGTTGGTCCAATTAGATTTCTTATCCAGTTTCAGGCAGTAAACCTACGTCCTTGTGTCAATATGTCCTTTTAAATTTTTACATTTACTTCAATGCTTGGCTGTATTCTCCTTCAAATCAACCGATGAGCATTTTATTTAATCGGCCACCTTAATTTAAGGAGGTGATTGACGAATTTCTAGAATAGAAATATTTCAAAATTACAAATTTGACGAAGACATCAAATTTCGAGATAAAAAAGCAAGACTTCAATCGGCTAAAATGATTTTCAGAAATAAACTGTAGCCAACACAGATAATAAACCATTATTTTGAAAATTAGCCAACCCCTTTATGTTCTTTCCAAACTTATAAGGTTATCCAAGAGCTCGATTATGTTCACACTTTTTCCCCCAGCTTTCTCCAAATTGTATGGTTGTTCTAGGAGGTTATATTATATGTGGGTACATCTATGTGGAGGAGATTCCCAAAGCCCCCCCCTACTTTCAAAATTAGTCAAACCGTTTCACGTTCTGTCCAAACTTATAAGGTAATCCGAGAGCTGGACTTTACATACAGTTTTCTTGGATTTTAAGTAGCCGATTTGAAGGGACCGACGAGTACCCCCTTTAAAACGGAAATTAGGCCAGTCATCCTGGGTACTATGGTTTTCGTGGTTTCAGCATTGCAGTTGTACGATATCTGTGGAAAAATAAAAAAAAGTATTGGCTAAGAATTTTTCAGAGACCAAAAAAAATACGAAAATTTAAAAAAATTGAGAAAATACAGGCTTCTCATTAGTCAAAAATAAACTTCATCAAACTTTAAAACAATTGGTTTCGGAGTTTTCTCATGAATCTTTGGATTTCGATGAAGTACGTGTATATGTTAATTTTTCAAGCCCAGTATTTTGGAAGATATCGGCATTTCAAATAACAAAAAATGCCATTTTTAAGAAACAATACATCGATTAGTGGAATTCTCCAACTATGCTTTTGAGATAGCATCCGTTGAGCAGTCTATGGAAAATGTTTTTAGACGGTCATTTTTACTGATAAATCTTAATATTTAGAAAAGCGTATGGATTTTTTGAGAATTTTGAAAAATGATGAAAGATATAAATAAGCTGTGTAGTTATCACAGTATAGTTTGAATAAATAATTGTAACGTTATTTAAATTTCAGACTTCTTGTAGAAAAAACGTGTTGTCAATTTATTTTTAAAATTCTGTGATTCGATTGGTCAATACTAAAAACGACGAAGAATGGAGCCAATCAAAATGGATTATATCTGAATGAACTCGTGAAAATTGTCGCGTTATCAAGATTCTTATTTTGATGAATACCAAAAATAATAACAAATATGAAATAATTTGAAAAGATTCGGTGATATGTTTTATCACAGGATCAAGCAGCTCTCATTTATCGAGCTCAAAAAATAGTCAAATAAGGAAACAAATTGGTGAAAAAGATGATTGTAGATTGAACAGCTTTATTTTATATCTTTATACTCGATTTTAAATGCTGCTACTTGTGTTTTTTCTTTGTTGAACAAAATAATTTATTTCTGTCTCCATATCTCCGAAATTGCCAATTTTGCCAAATATGTATATCAAATTCGATTTTTTAATTCATCATCAGTACGATATGAATCAATTCCGTATGATTGTTAAAAACAGCAAAAATATGCATTCAAAAAATATGTTTTAGAAGAATTAAAAACATGTGTTTCTTAGTTTTGTTTCTATAACATATTTTCTCAATTATAATAAATATTTATAACTTACGAATTGGACTTTAATCTATTAATTACTGTATCACATTTTTTCGATTAAAGTTCATTTATTTTAATAAACACTTCCCAATACAAATTCACAATTAATTATTTTCAAAACCGTAAGACCGTTTTCCAAAAGATTTATTTCATTGTTTTTAAGGTTTTTAGATTCAAAATGTCAAACTGATATCCACCATAGGAAGCAATCATTCTGTCGTGTTGCGCCTGCGATCTGTCACCGCAGCAGTCTTCCATGATGCCAACATTATATCCAGCCATGTATCCACCACTTGCAGTATTATAAACACAAGCACCGGTCACCAAACCACAGCAAATAATAGACTTAAAAATAAATAATTTAGTTATTCAGGCATAAGCATAAAATAGTTTTGTGAAAATATACTAGTATAAATTAAGTTAATTCAATTAACTGTTTCGGTTTTATTAGAATCTCCAGGATTGGATACTAATTATACGTACTTATAGTAGGTGAGTGCTTTTTTTATTTATCTATTGCGGTACTTGCTGGGCCTTTTTAGCCGAAATTTGTATATAATTCGGCTTTTGAAAACGACTCATCCGATTCAGTTTTTAGACAGCTCAACCTGAGCAAAAATATTGAGAGAAAAATTAATCGTCAGACCATTGTTTCCATTTTTTTTGATAAAAAATGATAATTAAACAATTTTAGAATACTTTTTAATTCATAAAACAAACGGAAAAACCAGGAAAAAACAATGACAATTTTAGTAAAATCAGAAAAAAAAGGTTCAATTCTGAAAATTTTCATTTTATTTTATTATTCACTAAATTTGTGCTCAGTTTGAGCTATCTTAGAACATAATCGGATGAGTCGGTTTCAGAAGCCAAATTATAGAAAAATTTTGGCCAAAAAAGTTGCTAAAAAGGCCGAG
The DNA here is from genome assembly GCA_004367855.1 of Oikopleura vanhoeffeni. Taxonomy (NCBI): domain Eukaryota; kingdom Metazoa; phylum Chordata; class Appendicularia; order Copelata; family Oikopleuridae; genus Oikopleura; species Oikopleura vanhoeffeni. The sequence goes on along the minus strand of SCLH01001103.1, from coordinate 15,960 downwards.
CAAGTAACGTAATAATTATACTTGGTCTAAATAATGCGGCTGCTAAAATTACTTCAGCCTATTTTTTTGTTATATTAGGGAAAAATAATACCGGTCTTAAAAATAGGAAATACTGAAAATTCAGATATCAATTCAGATTTTAAGTACTTAACTTATCAGGGAAATCATAGCGAGGGCAAAAGTGAAGCGTGGACGCTAAGAGCATTCAATAGTATCTAAAATAGTAGCCTGACGTAGATGAGTCTCACACAAGATCTAGTTTCTATGATTCGTGTAATAGAGGCGCTCTTGGGCTTAATTAGTTAACTTAGTTAATTAGTTAACTTAGTTAATCAGTTAACTTGGAAAAAATACGAATTTCAAAAATGTTTAAAAATAATCGGAAATTTATTCAAAAAAAAATACCTGAAGACCCGAATATAAGCGAGTCGATAGTGAAATTTATACAGAGTGAAATGTATAAATGAAAATTTTTGAATTTTAATCGACGATAACAAGAATTCTACACTATCAAACTTAAAGATATTAGAGGATTTAACATTTTCACACACAAAACGCCATTCAAGGACGCTACTTTGGGCGCTTATTATGGTAAAAGTAAAAGTGTTTTCAATTTTATTGTTCTTCAGGCCTTGCGACTAAGGATACTTAGATTTTTCTATTATTTAATTTACATTTTGACTTTATCAACTCCGTAGAATAGTGACATATCAATTATGGGACTTCCTAGTCGTTTTTACTTGATTTTTAGCAAATTTGTTTTATATAATTCGGCGTTTGCAAACAATTTATTCGATTTCATCCCTAGATAGCTCTGATGAAGCAATTTTCTATTTTATTCTTTACAAGATATGTGTGCTCAGTTAGAGCTATTTAGGAATGCAATCGAATAAGTTGTTTGCAAACGCCGTACTAGATATATACAAAGTGACCTTCAACCAACGCATTTGTGATTGTGAGAAAATGAGAGACGTCAGAACTAAAATTAATTATGAAGGAAATTCAGGATTCAATTTTTCAAATCGTAAATTCCTCAGAAATAACCTGCCATTTTCCGTCTTTAATTCACAGATGTTTTTCGAAAATAAAACCTAACCTACGCAATTTATTGGAATCACTTGTGAAAAATAAAATTACTCAAAGACGTCAGATAAAAAATCGAAAATGGAACAGAGTCAGAAAATTTTTTCCTAAAAAGTGACTACCTGAAAAGAAACCTGCTTTTTCTGGTCGGGAGCGTGCTTTCCGTACCCAAATTGGCCAATCGACGTTATTTTTCCTCTCTTTACTTTGCTAAGCTGGGTACAGAAAGCACGCTCGCTTAACCCCCACCTGCACGAGCGTGTTTCAGAACACAGAGACCAAAAATATTTTGGGGAAGTGTCATGTTGGCCGGCGGAATATCGGAACAGACCCCTGATAGTTTCCTTTATTTTTAATTTCAAGAATTCTGGTGAGTTCTAGAAATTTCTTATCAGACCGGAAATGCATTATTTGGATGCACTTAAGACAGTGCTGAAACAAGATAAAACTGTTGATAAACATTTATTTGCTATCGGAGGGGTTGATCGCCACCGAAAAAGACGATTCCGTGCAAAAAATTTTTTTTGGGCCATTTAGTGGTCAGAAAGTGAGTTTCAAAAACCCTAATTTTTAGCAATAATTTTGTGTTTGAGCATAATCAGCTCATTTTTTTAGTTTTCTTGTGGCAAGGAATCGTACTCACATAAAAATATTTGCTATTTCTGAAAAAGTAAATTTTTTGAATAATAAAATGTCGAAAATTTTCGAAAAAATGTCAAAAAAAAAATGCGTAGGCGAACTTCTTTGTAAGATGAAAAATCATTTTATTTAATCATTTTAATTTTAAAAAAAAAAAAAAACTTTTAGAAAATTTGGGAAACCCCCCGCTTTTTTTGCCGCACGCCCTATGCTATTGTCACTAGTCTACTCTCGTGCAGGTGAGGGGGTATGACACCTCGTGCAGGTGGGAGTTAATTAAAAAAGATATTCACCTTGATATGTCTATTTTTAAGAAGCAAATCCAAATTTGTTCTTTCAAAGCCATTATATGTGCATTTTTCAACAATAAGCTCACCGTCAATTTCCATTGCAAAGTCTTCCGTGCAATCATTATGAATATCTTAATAAGCTATCGAAAAAATTGAGCCTCAAAAATTGATCCTAAAGTTTTGATCAATTAATACCATCTCAAAAATTACAATAGTCAAAATAAAGTATTTTGCGTATAATTATTGTACGTATTTTTCTCAAATCGAAGCCTATCCTGGGTCCCATTTATCCGGATTCAGTCTATTAAAAGCAGGTCGCCACAATGATGTCATATCATTATACACAGCTCTGACATGAATTATTGTCATTTTTTTTTCTCGGCCAATTTCAAGCAGTTTTGCAACGTTTTTACCAAAATTTGGAAAAGCATTTTTACAAAGGTTGTTTTCACTATAAAACGGCTTCTGAATGTCGACCAAAATCAGAGCTGAAAAATTTGGTTTTAATGATTGTTCCTTATTTAGTTAATGTCAGTCAATTTTGACTGATACGTTATTAATGTCATTTATTTAATGATTTACCCGTATTTTTTGAATCATAAACGTCATCCATCTTGAAGTTTTATCTGTTTTGAATAATAAATAGTTTGATAAAATATCTATACTTGATAAAAACCGATTGAAAATAAACTTGAATTTTATAAATATGAGGGTTTTTACTCTCAGCCAACTATACGGCTTTGTGCAGCCATATAACTCTTCGAACATGTTTTTCACACTTCAACATAAACGAATTATCTTCAATCAAAATAACGATTAATTCTCTCCAAAATACGCGTTTCCGGATTTCCATGAAATTACAATTATTGATTATAGTAATATTTTGCAGACAAATTTTCGACAAAAATATGGGGCAAATTTCGATAATAAATACGGAAAGAGACGTCTGAATGATACAATATGATTTGTACTTGCTGATTATGTATGTTTTGAGAGTTCGGCAAATCAAATTGCAGAAAACACGATGATTTGCAAGTTTATATTTTCCCACACTTCATAATCTTAAATTTTTTGACCTTGGGAATTACATACATGTGGTTCAGTTGGTCCTCCTCAAAAATGCGTAGGCTTGTAAGGCAAAAATATACGAATTTTTAGAAAAACGTAGGCGTCTTATTCCCTTTATTTTACTCCCCATGTAGAATCTGGTATCCTCGGAATTTTTGATAACCCTCATAGTCTCTATATTAGCCTCGACCGGTGACATCCTAATGTAGATACCAAAAAATGACAAATAAAATTTTTATGATTTTTCAAAAAGCGATCAGAAAATATGTAGGCATCTATGAACAAAATTTGAAGTGTTTTTTGTTTTGTTTTTACCCACAGATTTCGATATAAAATCAGAAAAAAATTTTGGGCGAATAATTTTTTGAATGTTTTGATTTTTTTGAAATTTTTACTAATTTAAAAATAAAAATTCGAACTCAAAGTTTTTTTAAATTAGAACAAAAAATAATTTTTATGAGCTGGAACACATTTGTTCTGGTTGAGCAGCTCAACTTGAGCTAACGATAATAAGCACAAAAAAAATAAACTACTAAGTAACTAATTATTTTTGTCAGTTATATTGACTCCAGTCTGCCGAGTAAAGACCACTTCCCTTTTAAATCTAGAAGGTTGTCTTAGTCTCTAACACAATACAAATTTCATGAACAAATATTTAAATTTTTTTTCCAAATCGATGAAAATTTACTTATTCAACCAAAATGTTCAAATGAGATAATTTCTGGAGTTATTTTTCTCGAGTAACATTTTGACATATTACTATTTCGTTATTCGTTTCCTTTAGCAAATATTTTATTCTGGCGATAAGTTAAGAAGTTTTTGCAGATCACATTTAGTGCTCCAGATATTATACGCCCACATATCGGCACATATTATATCAGGCACCCACATTATTAGGGCTCGCTAGTTTTTACCTTATATTTCAGCCGAAACTCACAGAAATTTATATTTAGTTATAAAATTTGGTGAAAAATTTGATCTAGCAGTATGGAAATTTAACTCCGTCGAAAAACGCATATGAACACGTGTAGCATATTAACACAGTGAAAATTTGAAATAAAAAATAATTGTGGTGATTTCACGACTAAGGTTTTTTGGTTTTGAGATATTTCTCAAAAAAATAAGTTAAGAGACGGGAAAAATGATCTTATAGTCCGGGAGTTCTCATGAAAGTCCGCAAAATCGATAGTTGAACATTCAATAAAGTAATACAGTACTTGTTTCAGGAAAATTTTTACCGTATATATTTTACCATACAATATACGTATTATATACATACGATGTATATGGATTATCGGACCTCAGAGTACAAATCCTAAATATTTGAATGAATACAAACAACGCCAAGATATTAGCACCCAATCAAAACCGTTGATGTGCGGATAGGCCGATTCATTGGTCAGGTTGAGAAAGGATCAACCAATCAAATGCTCAGATTCGCATTATTTCAAATACTTTAGGATTTGTACTTCTGAGTCGGTATCCCATATATTTAAGAGAGAACATCAGTGTAGAGTTCTTCAACAATACTAGACATTATTATGGTAAACTCAGACTCGGAAGATATGCGTGGAGAGTGCGATTTTGATTGTGTCTGACAACCTTCCTTAAAAAGGCGGCAGGCACTAACTCACAATACGTGGTGAGTGCCACTGATCGATGTCATGCAACCAATTTTGGAGAACAGTAGTCCAAAAAAACGAGCAAGTAATGACAGGGCGTACGGACGTCGGTGAATTTAAATGATTCCCAAGCGGGATTTTGTAATTGTAAACAGATAGAAAGGAGCAGGTGTACCCGCTGAACTGAGGGGGAGAAATAATTCGGCAAAACCAAAAGATTGCATCTCTCATTGTTTGCGGTGGGATGGATTAATCTTACCGACGCATAAGTTTTTGTTGAGGTCAAAAATGGTGGCCATCGGGATAGTGGTTTGCGAGAACACACAGACCAAGGTGATGAGAGGCGGTATATCTTGACCGGAGACATCTTGATACTGGGAAAAAAGCGACTCAGATACTGGACATTGTGAGGTGATGATAAATTTAAGGCAGAGGCACCCTTAAAGATGGGTAGATAACCAAATTATTGATAAATTATAAAAAAAGAAGAGTGTTGAGTTGGCGTAAGGGAAAGAGAGAAAGAAACAGATCGTTTATCGCCCCAATAAAATGAGCAAAGCATAAGGTAGGGTGAGGGGCAAAAATGACCGATTGTTTTGAAAAAATCTTCAATAAGCCAAAAAAATTTCTGTTCTGAAATAACCACAAAAATTCTCTACAAGATGGACAAATAATATCGGTACCCTTTTTCACCTTGTCAACAACTTTTCTATAATTTCGACACAATAGGCTGAGCAGCAACAAAGAGATAAAGTTCTTCGGTGTTTTGACGGAAAATTTTGTAACACCCAATAAAAAAATTTATCTTGTTTAGAAATTAATTTATAGATTGCGGACTGCAACTCAGAAATTGTAAGCGAATGCATATAAAAGTGTTCAGTAGACTGAGTCTAGGGTCGCAGACGGGCTCGCTAACAAAGAAATAATAGTCGAGGAACAAGGAGGAATTACGTCCAGCAGCTACATTAACGGTTAAACTTTTAATGTTGCTGAGGAAGTAGTGGTCATTATATGTGCACTATGTCACGAAGAGAAAAAAGTAAAATTGAGCGCAAGGCAAGAAAGTTAGTATTTCTTAACGGTATATAAAAACTTGTGTATAATCAAAGGAATGTGTTGTCACAATAAAAGAAAATGAGAATAAGTATTAGCATTGTGCTCTGGTGGATTTGATGAGCAAAAATTTAAAAGAAAAGGGCAGGAGAGGGGGAGAACGACAACCCGATGAAAAAAGGCCGTTACGCCCTCGCTCTCTAAAGTTTAAGGCACAGACAATTCATGCAGTTTTTCAGTACATTTATCACTTGGATCAAGCAGAAAATCAGTTAAAAAAAAGGCAGTATNTTCAAATATTTAGGATTTGTACTCTGAGGTCCGGTAATCCATATATTAAGAGGAAAAAATTAAGTCTCACAAGAGCTGGAATTAAACCAAATGAGTGTGACTTGATTTGACTTTTTGGAAGCATACCGTATGTGTGGTGCACTGATCGATGTCTGCACCAATTTTGAGAACAGTTAGGTCAAAAAATAAGGCACGGTTTATGACCAAGGATTTTGTAATTAAAAGAAGCATCTCTCTTAGTTGGTTTTTGCGTTTTTTTTAAATGTGTGTGTGAAACAGACTCAAGAAAAACAGATTTTTGGAAAGCATATAAATTGTGATGTATAATTTAAGGCTTAATGTATAAACCTTATTCAAAAAATTTGGTAAGAAATTTTATGCAAAAATGAGCAAGCGAGAGAAAAATGACCCGATTGTTTTTGAAAAAATCTCAAAACCAAAAAATTCTGTCTTGAAATAACCACAAAAAATTCTCTACAAGATGGACAAATAATATCGGTACCCATTTTTCACCTTCAAAATTTCTTATTTCGAACCTGAGAAACAAAGAAATAAGTTTTCGTTTGAAAATTTGAACACCCTAATAAAAATTTATTTGTTTAGATTAATTATAGTTGCTGAATAATGAAATTGTGTAAGTGCAGAGGCTGCAGACTGTCAAAATATTCAGACAGATTTCAAGCAGCTACATTCGTAGAACTTTTAATTTGCTGAGTTTATTTGCTAACGAAAAGTAATTGATCAGATTATTTTTTACGATATAATAAAACTTTTATTAAAGATTTTCACAATAAAATAGTAGATATTGTGTTTGATGAGCACATTTGTTAAAAGTTAAGCAACATCATGCAGTTTTTGTCATTTTTCTGTAGCAGAATCAGTTAAAAAACGTAGCAGTAAGTCACTATTGCTAGTCGCATATTTATGTGTATTAACTTATGGAAAATTTTAATAGCAGGCAGTACAGGACTGGAGTACCGTTTTTCATCCTGTATTTAGTGCTAATAGTTCCAAACAGTTAATGTTCGCAGAAGGAAAAAGGACCACCTTCGTAGAAAATATAACAAGTGTCTAATCAACTTTACCCCCACCTGCGAAGGCGCAAAACACGAAAAATTAAGAGAGCTCTCATGGTTTTTGAACCAATAATTAATTGTTGAATGTCTCAAAAACATTTATTATCAACAATAAGGAGTACTTTTGGTAGTCTTTATTTTGGTCTCTGTGTTTCAAAACACTGTTGCACAGGTGGAGGTTCAAATAATATTTTTTAAATAAGAATTGCTGCTTTTCGTAACCTAATGCAATAATTTATAAACATCAACTACCTGTAGCTTGTTAAATTAGACTGTTTGTAAATTAATAATTTACAAGTCTTTTAGACGCCATATAATGATTTTTCATACTAAGTCTTTAAAATTTGTTTGTTTATATCATATTTTTATTCGGTCAAAATCATTCAAGTCCTATTTCGATGATGTTAACCCATGTACTCAGATCTCAAAATAAGTGGAAAACTGAAAATTTCAAAAAATCATATGTTCATCTCAGGACACGCTAGCGCAAATATAATAAATTAATTCTGAAGCTCTAACAATTTTCTGTCAGACCAAATGTGTAAAATAAATTCACATTTCAAGTTCAATTTTTTTATCAAATCTCATTGAAAACATATATTTTTTTGGCTTGAAACATAATTTGAAAAAAAAATTAGATGATATTAGTTTCACATGTCAATATAAAAAATACCGCCTTAGAATTTGGTACCGAAAGTGTTCTCACGCAACAATTTGGGGCGACGGGAACTAATTGAACAGCGTCAAGTGAGTCAAAAAGCGTCGCGTGCATTTTTGATTTGGTGGATAAATTTTTTTTTAACATAAAATTTATTAAAATTACATTCTGGTGAAAGCTTTTAAAATGAATAATTTTTAAACTTAAATTCTTCATGCCAATTTTAGAAATTGAAAAGGGGCCTTGACAAAGTTGTTATATTTCAAAAAGTCAGAACGGCAAAGATTTGAGCACCAAAATCTAAGTTTTCATTGGTTTTTGAGATATGATATAAATGATTTTTTAGTAAAACTAATTTATTTTTAGAGCTCTCGATTTTTTTATAATAATTTTTCAAAACCTTAGTAATGCAAATAACACGTTCATTGGATAATACAGCTATGAAATTTTTCTAGAGTCGAAGTGATAATATATTTCGAAAATGAGTCAGTGGGTTAAGGGTGTGAGTGACGCTTATTAAGAGTTATTAGAATACTTTTTTGATTGACCTATTTTGAGGAGAAATTTCTCGTTGTTTGTTTAACTTTCAGGATTTTTTTTGAATTTTGGATTTTTCCAAATTAGTCGGTTTAAGGTAAAATATATTTTAATTTTCATTGGCGGGATTATCGAAGACATATGAGGATGGAGATAATTTTGCTCTCTTACGCTCCCGCTGTACATAATTGACCCATGACTGCTCATATTGTCATAAAAACGTGACCTACGCAAAAAAATATGGTAATATTTTAGTATCGATGCGGTGACATTGAAAATGACATCATTAGAAGTTTGAAGTTTTCTGTGAATTATTTCTGTGCCAAATTTTGTTATTATTAAAACTTTCTCCATTTGTTAGCTGTAAATTAAGGCTTGGTTTTTTCAACAAAATTTGTGAACTTTCGTTTTCGTAGATATTTTGGTGGACAGTCTGGATCCAATTCGTATTAATCGCGAATTTTTTGGCAATGTTTAGAATAATAATAACTATTTTTGTACGTTGAACTTGTAAATGGTCCCCCCTTGTTAAACACTGGGCTTGAATAATTATGAAGTCAGTGAATAGCTCCATCTTTAAAACGCCTGTGTTCTGAAACATGCATGTCAAAAAATACGCCAGTAAAAATATGCAAGTCATAAATACGCTAGTCAAAAAAATTTGATTGTTTCCCGCAAATCAAAAAATTCCAATTTTCTAAAAAAAAATAAATGCTCTCGTTTATCAATTTTTTGATATTGAGATGAAATCGACAAGGATTTGAAAATTTTGACAAGGGACGCTCCTGAGCTAGATTTCTGAAAAATAAGAAATTTGACTCAATCAAATATTTTTTTTTAATCATATTTTTAATGATTTTTTAGATAATTTTTAGAAGTGAATTCATTTTGTTGTTTGTGTTATTTACTTATCAGATATGGCTTTTAAATACTGAAATTTTATAATAGTTTGATTGTTAACATTAAAAATACAACTTTACATAGCCACAATAACAAAAACTTTTTTCGCCATTTTCGAGCGAATTTTATCAAAAAATTTTTTTTTCATTTCTCCGTTCTTCAAATTAATCAGCTCTGAGATAATTTTATCTATGGTTTCTCATGTATTCATCCAATGTATTAATTCAAGTGTTTTTATTGACTTGCAAAAACAATTTTCCAATCATGAAAAATTAAATATTATCAAAAAAATAATTGCATTTTTGTACCATTCGAATTTAAAGGAAAGTGTTATTTACTATTTATTCACGTTGAATTCATTGGTGGCGCAAAATACCCATAGGCTATTTAGAACTGAGTATAAAACAGAAAAATCACCATTATTTTTTTCACTTAAAAATCAGGATACTAAAAAGATGAAAATATCAATTTTAGCAATCAGTTTCGTTCTTGCTGAAGAAAAAGTGGTTGAATCACAATTTTCACAGCTGGAGATGATAAGAAATCAGGTTGAATGGATTATAGACAACCATTTAGTCTGTGAGACAAAAGGGATAAAAATAGAGACAATTAGGGAAAGAATGTCCGAGAGAATAGATAATATGAAACAATTTTATGCCAGATGTATGCAAAAATCGAACAGAGGAAATCGTAAAAATGATTCGGGACATCGAGGGCAAACTTCGGGCAAACGGCGAAAAAGAGCCAATCTGGAAAATTTAGCAGCTGTTCGCCCAAGTACTTCCGCAGTAAATGATAGGAGAAAACAATTTTCTTTGGATAGAACAAGCGCTGAAAACGCGATCGCTCAATTTCTTCCTAACGATTCAATTCTAGAAAAATGGGTTCAAAAATTTGAAAATCTCTATCCATGCAATATGAAAAATAAAGAACACACTAACAAAAAATATGCAGGATTTTTCGCAAGATATGCTTCAACATTTATGAGTCGAAAACTCAGAGAATGTCAAAAACAACCAAATGCCTAACTGCCTGATATTTTTTGTAAATTTTGCTTTTCATTGCTCTTGAAATATTTCTAATGCGAGAAAAAAATTCTGCTTTAAATATATATGCTCTTTGCTTGTTACCATAATAAAATACACCGAGAACTTATTTGTAGTAACCATTTTTCGAATTCTGTTTTTTGTTTGAAGCAAAAATTTTATTCAGTCAATATATGTGATTTTTTTGGCTAAATATCAATGGTAGAGGAACAAACGAATGTGACTGATTATACGCATGATAATTGACTCGTGATCAATGATATACTACCCTAATAATATTTTTTGGACACTTTGGTACTTGCTGGGGCTTTTATGACATTTTTTAGTCAAATTTTTTATATAATTCGGCTTTTTAAAACCACTCATCCGATTAAGTAAAATAATAATAATAAAATTAGTCCGAATCAGACCATTTTTGTTTCTGAGATTACTGAAATTGTTTAATTATCAGTTCTTATTTAAAAATGGAAAACAATGGTCTGATTTGGACATTTTTTTATTAATTTATATTTCTCTAAATATTTGTGATTAGTTTGAGCTATCTAAAAACTTAATCGGATGGGTCAGTTTCTAAAGCCGGATTAAATAAAAATATTGGCTGAAAAGCCCCAACTAATACCATTATACATGATTAATCGTGGAAAAAGGTCCGAGCGCTTCGAGTAAGTTCATTTTTTGTATTAAATCACTTAAACCTACGCCGATGAGTCATCAATCTGGCGCTCCCCACAATAAGTATTGTTGATATAATTTAAAATTTTTCATGATGTTGTTCTCTCTTCAGAGCCAATCAACTTGAGTATGATCAGTGACATTTTACAGCTTTCCTCGTGATCGTATAAATGGGAATAAATATGTTTATGGGTCTTGAAATTCACATGGAAATTTTTGAACAAGCTGCATATGTGTCCTTGCCTGCTGATTAAAAAAACTTGGTCATTTTTTGATTCAGTATATTATGATCGGTCAAGTTTAAACCAATCCGAATAGATAATTTCAATGAATTATATTCTAAATATGAAAGTTTTGGCACATTTTCTAAAATTCGGTGTAATTTTCTGGAGCGGCGAGGTGAAGTCAAATGAGGAAATGTGTAGGATAGAAGTTTTTTCAGCAGGTCCAACTTTGATTGGAACGTTATTTGGAAAAAAAGTACAAAGAGACTGCATGAGTTAAAGATAGGGTGCGCAGCAAAAGCCTACATACTAAACTAAAACCTTTGATGAATTATACGGTATAATTTATACCCGCTGCGCATCCTAGTGATAGAATACTTTTGCTGAAACTCTTACCAACCAAACTCCATGTCGAAAACGTTTACTATCTTTATAGCGCGTGTTCGAATCCCACTAATGTTGTCTTAGTGATTGTCTTGAGTTTGATTATAGGCAAGGGTGCTTGATATTGACAACCGCAAAATCTGATCGGTGTGTAATCCCTCAATCAACCACTAAGATAATCATTCAGACAACATCAGTGGGATTCGAACACGCGTTTTAGAGATAATAAACGTTTTTGAGATGAAGTATAAATCGCCAATGAAAATAATAAGCTTTGAACGACTGTTTTTTTTTATATCTGTGTTTTATCACTGACCAATCAACGCGCGAACTTGACGGAAGTCTCATAGACTAGAACGCAATTTGAGGAAAGTATAAAATAAGAGTTATACCTAGCGGTAAAATCGATTTTTAAGGGAATTCAAAGGGAAATTTCAAAGGAAAAATCTATTGAGTTACTTGCTGAGTCTCTTATGCCCCTTTGCATTCTTGGGTACCTGATGTTCTTTCCATTTTATTCATGCAACAAACAATAACACTTTGTACCAATATCTGATAAGTGGCGTAAAGAACCCAGCAAGTACCGTAATAGATATATAAATGAATTTCACAATTTTCAAGGTGAGTATCGATGAAGCGCTCATGTGAATTTCACAGTGCCAAATTTCTATCGTCACTTAAATTCGAGCATATTAACGATGTTTCATTCAAAATTCATATTTTTCTGTAGTACCGATGTATAAACATATTTTTCAAGTATCGAAACTTCTATTCAAAGCTTAGATCCCAGCTAAAAAACATGTTAATTGAAAATGTTTCTTCAAGTCTTTTTAAACAGTTCAAACTTAGTTAGTTCAATTCAATTAAAATTTAAGAGGTGAAGAATAAAATTGAATGCCCCTTTCACACTATTCGGAATATTTGGGCCCTAGTACCAAGAACACACTACGTTTACTACACAGGGCCCAAATATTCCGGATAGTGTAAAAGGGGGTTATTGTCCCTTAAATAAAGTGGGAAAACTGGTGAAGATGTTAAAAACCAACTTTACTTTAAATATAATACAGTGGGCCGATATCGCCGGCCCAATATCGCCGAATTTGGTATTTTACGTTGTTTGAACCTATTGTTAAACTCCTTATGAAATTGAAAAAACTTTTCGAATTATGACGTCATTCCGAATGCCGACGCGTTTTTCTTACATAATAACTTGAAAATGCAATAGAACGATAAATAAATTGNAGGTTAATCAAGCAATTTTCTTGAAATGCGAACAAAACACAAAATGTTTTTTACGCGTAACTTTCGATCACGTTACAGCAGTATTTGCTGTAACGTGATCGAGCTATAACTACGGTGAAATCTGAGGCTCGATCACCCCCTTATATTTTCGCATGAAAAAGTTTCGCGTAAAAACATTTTGTGTTTTGTTCGCATTTCAAGAAAATTGCTTGATTAACCTCTTATATTTCGCATCTAAAAGTTTCGCTAAAGCTGAAGTCAAAAAGCAAACTTGTTCTCTGCACACTGAAAATGGCTGTTTAGCCGAAACGTCAAAAATAAACTATTTTTAAATAAAAAATAAATAATTATGTCTCAAAAACAATAAAAAAAATAACTCTCACCCGGTCGTACGATCCTGTATGATTTCATCATCTTTAGAAAATCTACCGATAAACTTTCTCGCCAATATACGTCTTTAGTGTTTTTATATTACAGTACTTTTTTGCAATGAAAGTCTCTCATCTTTTCAGAGCACATGTGAATCTGAATGAAATACGAAAATGAGACGTTTTAGCTTTAAAATATCGAAGATTTAACAGTATATAATTTAAACTTACTGTTCCCGTAGAACTTTGACGTCAGAAACATGTCTAGAACGTGTTTTGATTCGTCAATACATAATATCCAATGTGTATTTAATCAGGCTTCCAAAAGAGATAGGGATAGAAGTGATAAACCGAGGGGGATAGGGATGGGATGGAACATTCAGAGCCATAGAGGGATAGGGATGGAAAGTCTCATCCCCCTTCTATCCCCGTCCTCCTTTTTATCCCGTTTTTATCCCTTCATGCCTCCCTAATCTATCCCTTCATCCCTATCCCGTTTTTGGGGATAGAAACGGGATAGGGATGGAAAATCGGCGGGGATGCATCCCTTTTGGAAGCCTGTATTTAATACACTGTATTGACCGATGTAATCACACGATTCTTTAGGTCTATGACGTGAAAGTTCTATGGGAACAGAAAGTATAATCTTCGATATAGACGAAAAATATCACGTGACCGTATAAATAAAAATAAAATATATTACAAAAAACGTAGAAAACTGAAGTTGAAAGTAATAGTAAGTTACTAATTCAAATAGGCTCGGTATGTGTGATTGCTCGCCTATAACGGAGATTTGATCATTTTTTCAAATTTATTGTTTCAGCTATTTTTGATCATTTTTAATTGAGTTTTCTTTCGCAAATTTCTGATTTTCGAAAATAAACACACTTCAATTCCAAGTTGATGTTTTCATATTTTTGTATTTATGGTGATTTTGAAAATCTAATGAAAAAAGTTGAAAATGATATAACAAACATATCTAATATGAAAAAATTGTTCAATTTGAAACACTTGGCTTCTTATGATCAAGGTTAATTAATTTGTTTAGGTTGAGTAGTTTAATTCTGCAAAGACAATTAAAAGATATTTTGTGCTGAACTAGTTAACTCAATGAAAACTTTTTTCGGTTATTTT
>SCLH01001102.1:70811-105328 GCA_004367855.1 Oikopleura vanhoeffeni | reverse complement strand
ACTCGATAAGTGCCATTCGGCACTGAATCTTTGAAAATTTCATGATTGTGGAAAATTCTTCTTAAAATGGTGGGTGTAATAGGCGCCATTTCTTTTAATAGTCAGGACATTTTTATATTAAAACGCAATTTAAGGTCAATTTTTATCTCAAAAACGCTGTTTTTCTCTACTTTTTGCCAATTTTTACCCTTTTTCATGGAAAAAAAACTTTGATATTTAAGGAATTTTCGACTGTGCAGAGTAATTAGGGAACTAATTAGCGAAGTACACCCGACAATGTCTAAAATTTATCAATATTGTCTTTAAAAAAAATTCTATAGTCGGGTTAAGTTGGAAATTGATGCACAGTGAAAAGTGTATTTTTGTATTTTCAACTATAGTTAGTTATGTTTAGAAAATAAAAGTGTAAACGTTTGTAAGAATGAACACTTTTATTAAAGATGAAAAACAAAAAATAAACTTCCACATTTTTTTCTTTCATATATTGCTCTGAAAAAATGTACCAATCTGCTAGACTTATGCCACCTCCTTAATTTAATTCCCCTCCGAGGTCACATTCAGTTCGATTTCTGGTATACAACCGGTGTAGGCTCTATTTTTTAACAGCTTAATTTGAAAATAAGATAAAAAAACAATCATTTTGATTATCTATCATTCAGAAAGCCAAATTTAATTTTTTGAGAAAAAAAACATAATGGAAATTATTTTTCCTTTTTTAATGGATAATTATCAGAATGTTTAAAATTTACAAACACTTACCACATAATGCATAAATACATAAACGAAATTATGTGTTTCAAAATTCCCCATATAAGTTCCTAATTTTTGGTAAATTTAGCATTTAAATTTGCTGAATTGAACAAAAATTTCAAAATTATGTGCAAATGTTCGAATAGACATTACAAATAAATGTTAATTTTGACATTTGTTCCCGCAATGTCAATTCCGTATTTTTCATTTTTTAATGAATATTTATCAGGATGTTACATTCTGAATGCTCAAAAATTAAATTTTCAAACACTTACAAGAGAATGTAATTAAAAATAAACGAAAGTATGTGTTTGAACATTCCCCACACAATGTGTTAGTAGATATTAAAATAATTTTTCTGCAAAAATAACTTGTGGAATCTTTTTATGAAATCTTTACTTTACACATGGCTTTCACAGGTGTTTATAGAGTAAACTCTTATTGTGCATTGTTTTGTTTTGATGCCGTTTGGCGAGTCAGGCCCTCGAACAATGCGAACAAGGAACATTTACTTTTCATCAAAAGTGCTGCTTTTATTATCCCTCAATCACTTCAAACTAAAGTTTGTTTAACGCATTAAATTTCATACACAAAATTAACATAGAGTGCAGAAAGCCTAGAAAATGGCCCTGAAATTCTTAATTTTTGTGATTTCACTGATTGAAATTTATGGTTTGAGACAGATAAAGCAAATTGCGCAAATCAGGTATAATGAAGTTACAGATAGGACTCAATTTGAAAGAAAAAGTTTTAATTTGACAGAAAGTTTCACAGATATTGCCGATTTTCCAACGATTGTGATAGGCCCGCCTGGAAATCAATTTTTCGAATCAGGAAATATGATAAAAATTTCAAGCAGAAAACCAAAATTTGAATAGTTTGAAAGTAAAACAATAAAGCAATCGCAAAAATTTCGGTTAAATTGAGACATTTTCGCCATACAAAATTTGTTACCATCGAAATTTGAGCTCACACGTCCTGTGAGACCAAGAGATCGATTTTCAAAAGTTTGATGAAAAATCCGCCAGACTTCCACAGGAATTCTGAAACGCAAACAATTTGTCCAATTATAATCACGAGTAGGCGCTAGCTTGATATAATGTTTATAACCTACCTTGAATTGAAAGGGCTTTCTTATACGCTAGTTTCACGCTTGAGAAAGTATGAAGGGCGCACCTTGGCGTTCTGAAACCGCAATTTTAAATTTAACAGGCCATGGAAAATATTTCGAAAATTAAAAATATTTTTTTTCAAAAATTTCTCTTCGAATTCTGCTTTAGTAGCCTGAACGTCGATGTTAAGGCCGGGTATGAATTTCAATGATTTTGTGGCTTTTTTTACCAGAAATTCGCAAAAATCAAAAAGCTCAAGAACCGAATATCATAAACTTTAAAATTGAACTTTTAATCATTTATAAAAGATGGCCTGGTGATAACTCTGAATTCTCCGATTAATTATGAAAAAGTTTATACAGATTATTTGTCTGATAAATTTCGCTTCAAAGTAACAATTAGTGATGATTCAGATGACGAAGATGTTATTGAGGAGATTGTAGTTGAAGCAAGGGATCAATTTAATCAAAATCTCACTGTATAAGTTTTTTTGAATAATATCAAACATAGTTTCAAATTTGTTTAATTGTTCTTTAATTTTAAATGGTTTGAATCAAATCTGTCGTAATTTGGGGTTCAAAATTTAAAAATTTGACGAAATTTTAACTCCAAAATCCTAAAAACCAAAAAATTCACCGAATTTTCAACGCAAATTCAGTCAGTTCTTTGACGTAAATTGACCAGAACTGAAACAGATATTATTTTCTTGAACTAATAAAAATGCGAAAATATTATTTCTATCGTAAAAATCCCATTTTAGTCGGAAATATGAATGATAATTACCCCTATTTCATGAACATAAATGATGACCCAATAACTCGGCTGGATATATATTTCAACGCGAAAGGTTAGTTTGTTAATTTTGCTTGCTTTTCAAATTTAATTCATTTTCGAAATTTTAATTTTTCCAACAAGACGATTTAGAGAATAAAACAAACTGCTCTGGGGAACATGATGAATTTTGTCTTTTGGGCATTCCTGAATTTTCAAGTGGTCTGATAAAAGAAGGCGCTGTGATTGGTCAATTATATGCTGATGATAAGTTTGGGTCAAAAACTTTTTTTTAATTTAATTATCAAATTTGGCCAAATGAAAAAGTTTGGGGTTATAAATATGATCCTGACTCATAAACCTTTCCAAAGATTTGGACTGGCAGCAACAAGTGCCAAAGAAAAACCGATCGTGATATAAAAAACTCTCAAAGGCTTAATCTTTGTGAAAAATATGTTCAACATGACAAAAAAAATACAGCTACCTAGTGGTCAGCAAGTAGGTTCACAATAAGAGTTTACGGCCTGTATTTCCATGTTTTGGTGAATTTCTTCAAAGTTTGAAGTTCAAACAACTGGTATAAAAATTAAAAAGGGATTACGCACATTGAAATTTCCTACGTTATGAAATTTTTTCATTTTTGATAAAAATTTTTATTTGGAAAATTGGCTTATTAAAAAATCTTCTAAGTCGGTCAAGTTTCATCAACATAATAATTAACCTTTGGAAGCTCCAAAATGTATTATTCGGCTCCTGCACCACTTAAGTGGGGCGACTTTGAGCCCTCATTAAGGATAAACTACATTTCATAAAAAGCCGTTAATTATCTCATTTTTGTAAAGATAGCCAAACTTAGCGAGGTAATAAATCAGATTTAAAATTTTTCTATTTTAATCAGGCGAAACTGAGCAGCAAGGATTGGGCTTTGATCATTTACTTCTCATTGAAAAAAGGAATATTTTCAAAAAAGTTTCTTTCTCTATGCGCACTCATTAAAACCTTGGCTTTCACAATTTCTTTTTTCGATTTTCAATCTAACTTTCCGTTTCTCATAAATAGACAATTAGAAGCAGGATTGATTGAAAAACGCGAAAAAAGTTGCTGTTTGTAAAAAATTATTTTTTGAGAATGAACAAAATGTATCCACTTATCACCGGAAAACCACATTTTAGAGAAAAATGAAAAATTGTTTCATTTGAGAACAAAAGACTCGAATTAAAAAAATAATCAATCAGATTCGTAAATTTTTCAAAAAAATTTGTCGAAACCAAGCAGCAAAAATTCGGGTTAAATCACTTACTTGCCATCGAAAACATTAAGATTAATATAATCATTTCTTTCTCTATTCTCACTAATTTTCACCTTGACTTTTACATTTTTTTTTAGATTTTCAATCTAACTTTTCTTCTTCTTATCAAAAGACGATTTCAGCGCGATTGATCAAAAACCGCAAACCAGTTTGCGCTGTCAAAAATTATTTTTGAGAATGAAAAAATGTATCCATAATTTAAATTAAAATTCCGAGCTCTTTAGCACAAATTGGAATCCAAAGGAAGTATCGCCGATCGGGCCAGCTGATCGCTTTGCGTGGTATGAAGAAAATCAACCATCTGTTTTATTTTTTTCACCAAATTTTCGTTTTGATCAGTTTTAAGCAATTAGAGGGCGTTAAAATGTCGGTTATAAAAGATAGTTTTATGCCGATTTCCGCATTCGATGTCAAAAATGCCTTTTTTTACAGAAAACGACCTTGAAGATTTGTTTTACTATGAAATCGCTTATACTCAAACTATAATAACAAAATAAAGTTAAATAATAACGTTTGTTATAATTTAACCGCTAAGACTTCAAAATATTATCTCGGCGTAAGCCAAGTTTCTGATCAGTGTTGCCGTAGCTTTCATTTGAACATACTTTCGGAAAATTCGAAGCATATTTTATTTCGAATTTTTTTCAAAAATTTAAAAATCACTCACGAAAAAATAAAAAGAGTTCCGACGGTGGAAATTTTATTATTTTTTTTCAAAGATACTCAAAAGACTTTTATACAAACTCAGTTCCTCAGATTTTCTCAATCGTTTGAACTGTTTTAGCAGCACGCATTTTAGATTTTTTTAAGAGAAATTGTCAAAAAAAGTAAGATGAAATTATTTTTGAACGAGAAGTCCTAGAAAATTTAAACTGCCATTTTTGAATTTCTCGTGGCAAACTCTATGTTGTGTTTGATTCATAAATTTCCATGACTTTTCTTTCATCCGATTTCAGCGGATTTAAAAATTTTCGCACTACTTAAGTGGTGAGGAGCTTCCAAGGGTTAACAATACGATTTGTTATATTTCAGACAGAAAAATTCGTCTAGTCAGATTTGTCTGTCGAGCTTTTTTATAAGATATAAATACCATTTTCACCATTAAAGTGGAGTCGACTCAGTAGACCTATATCCCCTATTCACACTTTTGTTAATATCCCGGCCTTACTACTTAAAAACACACTACGTTTCCTCATCAGGGCCGGGATATTAACAAAAGTGTGAATAGGGGATATCCCCTTAGGAAGTAGATTGTTAAATTCTGGTTTGGTCTAGTACATTATGAACGTTAAGTAGTACCAATGTACTAGACCAAACCAGAATTTAACAATCTACTTCTTAAAGGGATATGCATACTGGGTAGATTGTTCTGAAACTAACTGGGGCTAATAACATACAAAATTCACAAACCAAAAAATGTGTTAAATGAAATATATGGTTAGGAGATTGTTATATAGCCAAACCCTGTTTTTTCGCATTTAAAAAATTTGATTGAGGAAAAACAACTTTTCGAAAAAAACCATCAAACGCGCAATAAAATGTTTCACATCCCCCTATATTTGAAAATGCAACCCTGGCTAGTTGATTTTGGCCCCAAATTGTATAGGGAAAATGATAGATATATAACTTTTTACCAACCTTAGTGGATCTTGAAAATGAGGGTTATCTTTATAGCGTGTGTTCGAATCCCACTAATGTTGTGTAGTAATTATGTTAGTAATTATGTTAGTGATGACCTTAGTAATTACGCACCAATCAACTTTGGCGCTCTCAATATCAAGCAACCTTGCTTATTATCATACCCAAGACAATCACTGAGACACAATTGGTGGGATTGGAACGCGCGCTATAATACAATTGCTTATTTGAAATAATAATTAAATATTTGACCCTATTGAAAGGATTGCATCACCCCCTGTTTTGCGCGACTAACTTTTTCGCTTGATCCGAATCTCTGGATGGAAGTAATTGAAGGAAATGGCATTTTAAAATTGAAAGATGTTGAGCAATTTGACTATGAAAACGATAAGGGTCCCTTTCGAATTGGTGCTAATGTTATAGACAAAGGAGTTATTTATGATCAAGTTGAACTCGTAACAAACATGCCTATATATTTATATGTCACCGATTTCCCCGATAGACCGCCTGTGTTTCAAAGATCGGAAAATTTCTTTAAAATTTCTGAAAATTCACAAAATGCTTTTTATATTGGTCAGGTCAGGAATCGCCATAGTCACATTAGATCTCAAAATTTTTTTAATTAAAATCAAAATTGCATATAATATGCAATTTTGATTTTTATCACAATTTTTTTGCAATTTGCTGAAAAAATTTAAAATTTTTATTTTTGTTGAACAATTTGCAAAATACGCAATCGACAATTTCCAATGACGTATCCAAAACAAAAAAGCATTTATGGGTTATTTTTGACTTCATTTTCACCGGTCTGGATGTACATTAAAAATTTGAGAATTCTGATTGACAATATAATACGGGGTCACTTTTAGCAACTTTTCAGCCAAAATTGTTAAAAAATTTGGCTCTCAAAAACAACTCATTCGATTGCGTTCTCAGATAATTCAAACTAAGCACAAATATTTAAAAAATAATTTCAAAAAAATAGTCCGAATAAGACCATTGTTTCAAAAATTTTCAACAAAAACTGATAATTGAAAAATTTCAGTAATCTAAATTACGAAAAAAGACCCGATGAAGACTTATTTATTTACCTTCTTATTCACTTAATTATTGTGCTTAGTTTGAGCTATTAAAGAACCTAATCGGATATGTCGTTTTCGAAAGCCGAATTATTTAAAAAGTGCTTAGAAATGCTTAGATGATGAATAGATCTCTATAATATATCAATAATTTTATTCTACCATGGTGCTCTTACAAAAAGTTAACCAAAGGTTAATCTCAACTTTCAAAAGTTCAGAAATTGAAATGTTCTCAAGCATTTAATCTGCCGGGTTAATCGTACCTTTTAAAGTCCTTTAATTTTAAATGAAAATTGAACTCATTTCACGAGCTATCCTGATCCATTATAAACTAAATTTATTTTGGCCGATCCCTTTCTTAGGTGCATGCCGTAGATGGCGATGACGAAATAAATTGGCCTATTCTATACCGTACACATGTGGATTATGTAACCGTCGACGAGTTAACCGGAAAAATATACGTTAATAATGTAACAATGTTCGACCGAGAGTTAAATACTGAACTTAATTTTGAAATAACGGCGATTGAGAGCCCGAGAGGAATGTATGCAAACACGATTCCAGAAGAGTCTATAGCACAGGTTATAATAAGTCTGACAGACAGAAATGATGAACCACCATTTTTGGAAATTTCAGATAATGAAATCTTTGCCATCAGAGAAAATCGTGGAATTGGAGCCGAAATTTCAGGCCCTGAAATTGTGGTTAAGGTCGGTTGTTTGATTTATTTGTAGTTGAATTTGATGATAACTACAGTGGATAACCCTTCAAATAATTTGAAGGTCAACTTCAAACATATTGTTTCGAAAATGCGATCAAAAACCTAATCGAAGACAACTTTCTCATCAAGTTTCAGAGATCCGTTGGTAAACTAAGTACACAAAAAACAGAGAAGGCCCTAATATCGCTGGCATAATACCGCCAAATTTACCAATATCGCCGAGAAACCACGCAATTTACCAATTTTCAGCTTGAATAGTTCGAGTCCATATCGCCGAAAGTGGCAATATCACGGAATTGCGTGGGCGAGTACGGTTCTTAGTACAAATAACTTTGAGCAGAATGACGTTATTTTTCAAGTTTAGATTTCCTAAATCTCATTTTTTGAATTTTGATTTTATGAAGTTCTTAATTTTTAATAATGACGTCATTTTTCACGCCTACACGTTTCTCATTTTTGTTTGAACAACTGTATTACTGTCTCCATACCGCCGGAAGTGCCAATATCCGCGAAATTGTTTGGAAAACAGTTTCGGCGATAATAAAACAGAATTGACTCACTCTCTAGCGATCCCCGTGTACATTATTGACCAATAATTATTTCAACCGTCGTAAGAAAGCCGAAGACAAAAAAATTTTGACAATATTTCCGGCGCAATGTTTTGAGTTTTAGGGAAAATTGCATGTTTGAATTTTAAATCAAATATTTGTTTCGAAGACTTGAACGTTTTAAATTTGATCTGAACTTCAGTAAAAATAAACATAAAAATATTAAAAAATGACATTAAAGTTGTTTCAAAAAAATTTGTTGCTGCCTCCTGGAATCATTACAAAATTTTAATTTTTCTATATTTTATCGAATATAATGTCGAATATTAAATGTTGTGCGTACTGAGATTAATTACAGACAACCCACTTCAGGATCTAGACGAATACAAAAACACCGGTTGGACCATGATTGTAGAAAGTGATGAATTTTGCCCTGTTGAGTCTGTCCCAAAATCTGGTTACCATGGCACAAGAGTCACTTTAAAAACACTCAAAGACTTTGACTTTGAAAAGATTGGAAATTGTTCAATAACACTAAAGAAGAGGTTTTACATTATAAACAAAACATATTCAAAAATTATCGCATGAAATTGATAGGAAGATATTTAAACGTAAATTTGAACAGTATCACACTTAATTCTGCAACCGGTTTTCATAGCAATTTTTGAGGAAATTACGACAAAAATAGCTAGCTTTTTTAAAAACTTAGGTCTACAAACGTCATGACGCGTCACACAAATAATCATCAGAAAGTTGGCTAACATCACGATGGGTTTTATTAATCCAAACGTCAATTTTAAAAAAACCTTTAAATATTAAAAGCGTTTGAACTGCCATGAAGAACTTAAGGAGGTCGGTGTAATTTTAAAATCGATTTTCTATTGTAATGGTTGATAGTTTGACCTGTCTGACCAATTTTTATTTGCTTGTGGTGTTAGAGAAGAGGCGGTTTATATGTTGAATATATGTTTATTTTTGTGTGTGTAGAAAACCCGTCTGGAATATACAGAGCTCGGACGCTCTTTAAATATTAGACGTTTAATGAGTGTTGGTAGTAGTAAATCTAAAGGTCACGATATATCTTGTAATCATTAATCGGGGGCGGTTTGACATGATTGAGAATGAGATTTGTAATGACTAATAATATCATTATCAGTCATATTAAACGCTCAGCATTCACCCCCCCCCCGTAAAATTTTAAAATTTTATTGCAGCTTTTTGAAAAATATTAACTTTGGAGCAGTTAAAAATTATTAAAATTTCTTTGCCTTTTTGAATTTGAACCACCTTGTTTTTCTGAATTGTATCGAGAAGGTCTTTTTTTCGTATCTTTTGGATATTGCGGCGACTTCTAGGATTTTGGCGGCCATTTGTCCATCGAAGGATTCATGGATGATCTGTTTGTAATACGGTCCTTGGTAAATTGACAATCTTTTGCTTCTTATGCTCAATATTGTCCGCTTGAGAAGTTGTCCACCAGAAAGAACAAGATATCGATGTCTACTGGGCAGCACATCGCGTGAGTGTATATTATTTGCGTTAGTTTCAATTGAGCCAACATGGATATAATATATCCGTGGTTTTGTACATATGCTTTTTCGAAAATCTCACTTCAGACACCAATGTAATGGTTGATAGTTTGATCTATCTAGCCAGTTCTTATTTGCTTGTGGAGTCAGAAAAGAGGCGGTTAATATGTCGAATATTGGTTTATTTGTTTGTGTTGAGAAAACCCGTCTGGAATATAAAGTCTATTGAATATAGAGCTCGGACGCTCTTTATACATCAGACGTTTTACGAGTGAAGGTAGAAGTAAATCTGAAGGTCACGATATATCTTGTGATCATAAATCGGGGGCGGTTTGACATGATTCAGTATGAGATTTGTTATGACTAATAATATCATTATCAGTCATAATAAATGCTCAGCACTATGCTTTATTTGATATTTAATTCCGTAACAATCGCGGTATTTATAGCATAAATACCGCTAGATGGAGAGATAAACAGATGACATTATTGACTCTTAATCAGCTGAGCATGACTTTTAAGTACTTCTGAAAGTATCATTAATGAGTCATAAATCATGACTTTATTGCACGCTGATAAGATCAGTAACCTAGAAAGGCATGATTTTATCACAAGGTGAATAAAGTACATTCAATTTGAAAGATTTGCATTTTTTTAATTTTCTTTCTCTTGATGGTTAACTTTTTGTCACTTCAAAATTTTTGGATAAAAACATTTACGTAAACAAGAAATGAAGAAAATTTCCGACATATTTCGAAATATTTTTGATCAAAATCACAAAATTATGTCAAATGATTTTCAAAGAGCCTATTAAAAATATGTGATCACTTACTTAAAAAGCTAAAGTGGTCGTTTTAAGGGGGTAGCGGTCGCATAAATGTACTTTTGTACTCCAATTTACCAGAATACAAAACTGCTTGGTAAATTTTTAGAATAGCCATATGGTAGATTGATCCTTGATCTACAAAAAAAATGTATCAGAATAATTTTTGGTCGACCCTGGTGGCCACCATGTGGCGAGTTCTAGAGCACCTAACCGAATTTACAAATTACTACTCCTCCTAAAGCTTGCATACGATCTCACTCAAACTTGGCATTAACCACGGAAACACTTATGGTTTTCATTTCATGCAGCTGATTTTCGAATTTCTAACTAGTTTTTTCTAGAACTGCGAAAAACCGCCTTATTTCAAAATTTTCGCTTTTCAAAAAACTACTCCTCATAGGTTACATTTCAGAATGCAGGATTAATTTGGGAAAAAATGGAGGAATATGATTTTGTCAATTTCATGCAGCCGATTTTTTAAATTTTCTGTTGAATTCTAGAAAATCTCATTTTAGTAAACCGGAAGTGAAAACTCGGAAAATGAAAGTCGTCGGATTTAGTTGAAAGTACCACCTAATATAAGCTTTAGTTTCAGTGATCAAAAAATCTGCTCACTGCCTTTTGATATCTTGAGTTTTTCTGATCGAAAGGTGGGTTTCAATGTTTTCTAAAAAAATACTCAGAAAAATTCTGAAAAAAACGAAAATTTCGAATTTTTTTTTGGATTTTTTTGATAACTTAATGCTTTCTGAGTGTTCCCTAGCAATTTCGTGCAATTTTAACACCCCAAAGTACTCTTAAAAAGTGCGACAGCTACCCCCTTAAGGGGGTTCTATAGGCAGCCCAGATCTTTTGTACTGAAATTTATTTTGACTGGATTTTAAAATTTTTGATCTCCACGTAGATTGTTTAATTATATAAAGTAATACAAATTTGAAAAAATTTAACATTCTGGAATATTTCATAACATTTGAAACAAGCTTATTTTGAGTATATAGGCAATTCGTATCTTTTGAACTAAAAGAGCTGGAGGTCTGATTTTATGATTTTTGAACTCAACGTGGGTTTTTCAGTCATAAAAAAATCGTAAAAAATTACCAAAAATTTTCGGGAAAAAATATTAAAATTTTCTGAGTGTCGAAATGAAAAATCTTTTCTGCTCTAGCGCTCTAACGGTTTAATATCTAGTCAAGTTTATAATACCGTTTCCAAAAACATTCAACCTACGAATCGTTGGTCTTCAAAAAAACTGATTGGACGAAATGGATGTCAAAAATAAATTTCAAATACTCTCCTGGGAGTTAAAAAATCAAATCGTTACATCAGGCATAACAGTTTTGTTAACAATTATTACGAAACAATAGTGGCACGGAAAAATAGTTTGCCATGTAGCATGAAAAAAAATACAACTTTCCGTGCCAAAATAGCAAAAACAGTCCTTTCGCCAGCTTTGATACCTTTCAAGTGAGAATTAAAAAAAAAGTATAAACGTTTTTTCCGCCTTTGAATTTCGCAGATAATGTCAACTTTTGAAACATTTCCTAATAGGACGAAAAAAAATACAGCTTTTTCAAGAATTTTTTGCTCCTTGTAACCTCATTTACCGGTTGGTTCAACATGCTTCTTTAAAAATATGATTCAAAACGTCTTCCAGATATAACGAACTAACTATCAGAATGTTTTATTCATTCCCTATGTATGCCGGAGAAATAAGCAATTCAAAAATCCATTTGCCTATCCCTTAAGGGGGGTACTGGTCGGTTTTATGAAGCATTGGGGTTTTGAAAATAGTCCAAATTGATTTGGGTATAACCAAGTGTACTACCGACAAATTATCAAAAAAATATTTCGAAATTTTCGTGTTTTTCGATTTTTCTAAGTATTTTCTCAAAATGAAGTTCAAAAATAACGTTTGCTTTAATTTAACCACTTAAACTTGAAAATTTCACCTTAACGTGAGCCAACTTTCTGATCAGTGTTTCGTGGCTTTCTTTTGATACTACTTCGAAAAAATCGAAGCACATTTCTTCGGAATTTTTTCACGTGACCTTCAACATTTATATTTTGAGTTTGGGGTCGAAATTTGAAAAAAAAAACGCTTCTAGAGGAGTTCTTAGGTTATGTGCTGTTGTTGCTCAAATTCGAGTGGATTCCAAAATAACCTAGAGGAGATAGATTTTGATGAAAAAAAATGCTAAAAATCGCAAAAAATCGGTAGTTTCTGCGATTTCCAGAAAAACGAATGTGATTTTTGAAAAAAAACGCTTCTAGAGGACCTAAGTTTATAAGTCATACGGGATATGTATTAATTGAGCTGCTTCTAATAAACCTAGGAGGAGATAGATTTTTAAATTTGGTCGAGGGACACCTTGTACTGGTAACGTATATCAGAGTAATCGGAACAAAAAAGTCATTGATCAATGGTTTTGACAGAATTAAGGGTAGATCTACAAAATGGCTAATCTTAATTATCCATAGTTTCTTGGTTAGGCTGATTTTCTTCACCGGAAAAGTCAATTCCAGCGACCAGTACCCCTTAAAGACTGTTTTTGTTATTCGAATCAAATAATGAAAAATACTTGGGACAAAAAATGAGGCATTTTTATAATTTTCGGAACTTTTTCAAAAATCTTCTTCTCAGAATTTGAAAAATTCGAAAGTTAAATTCGAACTCAAAATTTTCTAAAAAAGCAATTATACAAATTTGTGTAGTTACAAAAGTTGCCTGGATTGTGAAACATAACTTTGATGGTATATTGAGAGAAGATGATAAAACCCAGTAAAAAGTTGTTTACTAAGAGCCCATATCCGTATCTGTCAAATAGCACCGACCTCCTTAACGCTCTCTGACGGATAACTTATTTTTAAATGATCAGAGAAAACATGGAATCAATTTGATAAAATAACGTAAAAGATAAAAGTTTTAATTTGGTAAATTAATAAACAGAAAAGCATGATAAGTGATTTTTAAAGTTTTCTTGGTAAGGGTTTATGTTCAATTATAACCTCAAGCTAACATACGGGTTTAAGACTTGTAGTTAGAACTGGAGCTGACGAAAATTGTATATTTCCTAACAAAAATTAATATCTTAGTTTAATATTTTACCGCAGAACCATTTTCAGGTGTTTGATCGTCAATTCTCAAATTTCAAGACGAGAAAATAATTCAAATTCAAGTATTGAACGAAAATGATAATTATCCAAAATTTCTCGAAAATTCATATTCTTTGAAATTCGGAAAATGAATCCCCTGGTATTTAATTGGTGAAATTGAGGCAAAAGACGATGACATTGGCGAATTTGGATTCATTACTTATTCAATTGAATCTGAAATTATAAAAATAAATTTACTACTGGCAAATTGGTTTTATCACAAAATGTTGATCGTGAATTACAGGACACGGATCACCATTTTTAATAACGGTAAAATAAAAGAAAGTACAGTATGTACTTTTTTACTTGCGAAGCGAAAGAAATTTTCTTTTAGCTGATTACGGCCAATTGAAAATCGTAACTAGGAGGATCTTATTTGAACGCCAAGCTATAGCCGATGTCAAGGGTTTGAAATAGAAATCCATCTAGTTACATTTTCTATTGGCCGTAATTACCTAAATGACAATTTTCACATTGCAAGTAAAGAAAGTACACACTGTAGAATCGCTCTAAAATTGGATCTTGATCGGATCGGATGGCCCACAAAACAATTGTATTCAATCGGGATCGTAAAACTGATCCGATCCAATTATGCCGCCTCCTGACGAGCATAGTGATACTATGTTTATTGCAAGATTCATTCTTTATGACAAAAAAAAAGAAAAAATTCTTTGAACCAAACAGACTATTTGTGAGCTGTTTATAAGAAATTATGATTTCAGTCGTGGCGACTGATAATGGCGGATTGCAAACTATCATTTTGGTTCGATTCACAATTTTGGATGTCAACGATAATGCGCCATTTTTTAATCGACAAAAAGAACCGCCTACGCACTTGAAATAAAATTGGATTTGAATCGTCGATAATAGTCATGATCACAGATGCAGATAAAAATGGAAAAAATAGTGAAATAACTCTTAAAGCTAACAAGTTACAGGCTCGGTGATTATAGTCAATAATTGGACAAAAAACTAAATTTTTGGTCTTATTTGTACTACTGAAGTCTGAGTCTATAAGGACACTTTATTTTTTCAAAAATTTCGACAGAAGAGCAAAAAGGTCTTCATGATTTTACGGCAAATATAATTTTATTAGTGATAAAGGCTTCCGAAATTTCACGATGTTTTAGACGATTCAGTGAGTTAACATATGTATAAAAAGCATAATATTTTCATTTTGTTGAATTAACAGCTAAATGCAAGTTAAATGTTAAAATATTAACGAAATACTTAATTTAATTCTAGTTTGTTTGAAAACAGCTGGTATGAGGGGTCCGGTACCATTGTCTGACTTTATTCTAAGCAGAAAATGAAGAAAAAATCTTAGACCATGCAAACAAGATTTTGAAATTTTATTTTTCTCTTTAAATTTTCATATACTTTGGAAGGATGAACTGAAATATTTCAATAGGAATCTGGGACCTCATTGAATGTATTTTGTTAATCACTGATAAGCACATTCTGAATTTTGAATTAGTTTCAAGTGACAGTTGGCAGATTATTCTCAGTGGAAGTTTGAGTCTCAATTCCTCTTCAATTTGTTCTGGCGGAATGGTTTTCTATGATACACTAAAAATAACTGCAGAAGATAATGGAACCCACGATTAAGTATGATTTGCTCATGGATATTTTTGTCACTGACCAAAATGATAAATTCCGACGGTTAAAATTAGAGAAAAATATCAAATCATGGAAAAATCAGCAGTTGAACGGTTGTGGAGTTTATATCAATTGAAGACAAAGATTGGACTGCCAAATATTTGATAGATTTTCCATTAAATACGTTTTCAGGATATTAATTTCACTATAGTTTTTTTTCAGGAGTTGGTCGTCGCTAAAAAGCTCAAATTGTTTATCAATAAGAGGGCGATAAAGTTAATTGGCTGAACTGTTCCTGGCTCTATTTACTTGATATTACTTTTCTCAACGTGTATTACCGGTACATTCGGTAATTTTTAACAATTTCGCCAACTTTATTGATATCACCGGATTACTTTCGTGAATTGCTAAACAATGATCGTATGGTATCTGCAAGGAGATTATTGAGTAGTTTTGGAAATCCAATTCAACGGATAATTTTATGATCTCTTCAATTAAAGCCAAAGTGTCTTTGTTTCAATTAATCAGATTTTCAAATTTGAAGGAGTAGAGGGTCCTCAAGCTTTCATATTTTGCAAGTGCAAGATTAGCTAGAATAGCTTTGTTTGAAACGAAAAACATAAATTTTGAGAAATTCATGTTTGGACATATAAAAATGAAAATAATGAGTGTAGTTATCAAGCTCGGCATTCACAGGCCTGACCAGAATGACTTGTTTTCGTTAAAGTATCTCTAAGATTAAATTCAAACAAAACTCTCGCAACAAATTGTCGAATCTAAGAGAAATCTAGCTTGATTTTTTGTAACACAAAATTTTTCGACATTTTGGTTGGTGCCCTGGTCTTTCATTCTCAATAATTTCCTGCCTTTTTTAATTTGACTCATTCAAAAATAGTTAATATCAATTACGCGACTTCCTGTCGTTATTTGCTAGATTTTTGGCCAAATTTTTAAATAATTTGGCTTTTGAAAACAACTTGTCCGAGTATATTCTTAGATAGCTCAAACTGAGCACAAATATCTTGTTAATAATAACATAGAAAATTGATATATCCCTATATATCACCTTTTAGTTAGAATGCGTAGCCACAACGTTAAAATCACACGTTAAAAGAGTAGTGGCTACGCATTCTAACCAAAAGTTAGGGATATCGGACCAATATATTTTATCGTTTTTTCTGAGATTTCTTAATTTTTATTTATTAGTTTTCTTAAAAAATTGGTAGCAATGGTCGGATTTGGACCAATTTTTTGTATTTTTTTTATTAACAAGATATTTGAGCTCAGTCTGAAGTATCTAAGAATATATTCGGAGTTGTTTTTAAATGTCGAATTATTTTAAAATTTTGGCCAAAAATCTAGCAGATAACCACCAGAAAGTCGCTTAATTGATATACCAGTATTCAATTTGGCAAGCTATTTTAAGATCCATGCAGTCCGAATGAT
Organism: Oikopleura vanhoeffeni; assembly: GCA_004367855.1. Classification (NCBI taxonomy): domain Eukaryota; kingdom Metazoa; phylum Chordata; class Appendicularia; order Copelata; family Oikopleuridae; genus Oikopleura; species Oikopleura vanhoeffeni. The sequence continues at coordinate 88,847 of SCLH01001102.1, read as the reverse complement.
CTCGTGACTGTTTCCATAAAAGCGCCTCAAAATGAATTTTTCGAATTAACAAAAATGAAATTCAACTGGCTTCTGGAACGATTGATTATGAAGAGATTGGCGAAAACATTGAAATAACCATCGAACTCGTCGATCGAGGAATTCCATCTTTGAGTTCCGAACTGAACGTAACTTTGAGCTGTTGGATGTCAATGATGACTGTTGAAATTTTGGACTGGGAATTTATTTCAGAAATTGACGAAAATATGAATTTAGTAAGGTTTTGAAAATAAAAATTATTATGAAAATTTTCGATTTATTTTGATAGTGTGTGACTTGTTTGAGCACCTAAAGCAAAATAACCTCAAAATTTATGTTTCGGAGCCAATCTCTCAAAATAATATATTTGAAGTGTGAATAATTTTCAATCAATAAATTTGTAATTCGTTGATCAAATAAAAGAGTTAATCTCAAAGCTTTTTTTCGAGCAAAGTGTTTGGCAAGCGCTGTTACTAGTCAATTTCTGTAAATTTCCATTTGAGAAATTCGGTATCAAGAATTTTAATTTCTTTGTTCAACATTTAAACTTTTAAGATTTAGTTTATATCCCCTATTCACACTTTTGTGAATATCCCGAGTCGGGATTCCCGACCCTGATTAGGAAACTTGGTGTGTTTTTAAGCAAAAGGGCCGGGATATTTACAAAAGTGTGAAAAGGGGATAAATTAACAAAACCTAAATCAAGGCGAAATAATCGGATCATTTAAATCGTACGATCCTGATTCGCAAGCAAGTTTGACTCATGAATTATCTTGTATGTGCAAGAAAAATATGATCTCTACAAAATGCGAAAAATTCAGTTTGCTCGAAACACAATTTGAGAATGAAATTTTGGTACTGGAAAATATTGACTATGAATCCGAATCTGAAATCGTATGTCAAATCACCTTAAATGATACAAATGCAGATGAAAACTTTCCCGGGCAATTTATATCTCGAAATTTTCAAATGAAGATTAATAATTTGAATGATAATGTGCCAAGTTAGGCTGTCCGCGATCAAAACTTTTACTCAATTTGACCGCCCTGACAAAACTTTCAATATCTATTGATGCTCAAAAATTCAAAATACCAGACAAAAATACAGCATTTTCGTCGGAAGACAGAAAAGAAAATAGAAAAACGAAATTTATTGATATTTTTGAAACAAATTTAATTCAGGAACAACGAAACATATCGTTTTAAATGAAGCATAGTATTTAAAAAACTATACGCGGAACACACACGGTACAGTATTTGGTTCTCGAAAAGTTTCAAGTTTCGATAATTTTCAGACCGCCGACAGCTTATCCAAAGTTTCATGCTTGAAAATTATGAGTTTAATGTCCTAGAGAATGCTGTGATTGGGCAACTTATCGGAACGCTTAATGCCTATGACCTCGATTTTGATAAAATTTTATTCTCGATATCTGATAATCAACACATTCAAATTGATAGCAGTACAGGACAATTGACAATAAAAAGTTTATTTGATTATGAGGGTGAGGTTTTCATTTAAGTTGGCATTAAAATTAAAAAGTTTAGTACAACTCGATAAGGTGAATATAAATGATGATGTGGATTTAAAAACTGATTTTTTGACCACTAAAAATAAAATAATTTTTTTTGACGTAAATCGTTTCTGATCGACTGTTTTTTTATATGAAATTCTATTGATGCGCACCCTTTAATGAATGATATGATATGGACCATATGTCGAATTCCGCAGAAAAACGAGAGCCTGATCTAAATAATGCGAAATTCGTGCAGATGATCTGCTGAGGTAAAATCTATTTTGTTATAATATATCGATTACGGGGGCTCCTGGTCATTTTATACTAGATTTTCAGTTAATATTTTTAATTAATTCGGCTTTTTAAACAACTCATTCGATTTTATTCTGAGATAGCTCATACTGAGCACAAATATTTTGTGAATAATAAAATTTAAAAATTGGTTCATCGAAATAATTTTGTTTATATTTTCTACTGAGATTACTGAAATTGTTGAATTATTAGTTTTTCTTCGAAAAATTGGAAACAATGGTCAGATTCAGACCAATTAATTGATTTTTTTATTAACGAAATATTTATGCTCAGTTTGAGCTATCTAATAATAAAATCGGATGAGTTGTTTTTAAAAGCCGAATTATATACAAATTTTGACTAAAAATCTAGTAGAAAATCACCAGGAGCCTCCGTAATTGATATCATCAGCCAATGAGTCGACTGCATTATCATCACCAAATGAGGCAATATTTTAATTGGGCATTTGGTGTGGATCAACTTAGTCCATAATCATTGGCAATCAGGACGATAGCATTCAAAATATGTAGATGTTCAGAATGTCTAAAATATAGAGAAAAAGTTTCAAAGGGTACCAGAAGTATTGGTAATTATGGAGAAAAAAAACTTATGAAGTACAGTATTTGAAATAAAATCAAAAATATAAATAATTGCTCAAAATTAAAACAAAAATTTTCCGCTTTTTCCAAAAGCTCCGAGTTTTTTCCAAAATACAAATTTCAGGAGTCAAATTAACTCAGGCGAAACAATTAATGCTTTATTCTTGCTGCAATTTAGCATGAAAACCACTTTCAGATATCAAAATACTACGAATTTGATATATTTGTTTCAAATGCAAATTCTGAGCAAAAAAGTACTTCAATATTGCACGTAAATATCCTAGATGTGAACGATAACTCTCCTATCTTTGATGATATGGCAAGTATATTGGAAATTACAGAAAATTCCGCAAACGGGACATTTTTGGGAATTGTTTTCGCCTCAGATTTAGATGACAATGAATTTGGAGCTATAAAATTTTCAACAACTTCTGAAATAATTGATATTAATGAAAAATCTGGTAAAATGACTCTCAAGGTGGGTTTTAAAGACTTGACATATGTTCTAATCAATACGACATAAAAGCGTTATCCTTGAAATAAAAACTCCAAAACAACTGGAAACCGAATTTTTGTTCTTAAACGGGTTGTCTCAGGAAACGCAAAACAGTGAGCTTCTCAGAGGATGTGTCGTCCTCGAAGCCTAACTTTAAAAAATCATGCTTTCCTTATTTGGTGATTTTTCAATAGGATTTTCGAGTTCGTATAGGTTCGACGCGATTCAGCCAAGGCAAAAAATGAAAGGCAACAAATGATTCAAAGGAACAAAACTTGCCACATAAACTTTTTTAAAATTTTGACTCCTTGGTGTCTAAATTGACTTTTTTATGAAGCTTATCGGAAATAAAGCAAAGAACAATTTCCAAATATCAAACTAGCCTAATTTTCAAATTTGATATCGGCCAATTAGAAATCAGGACCAAAAGTTCTCGAAAAAATTTCGTCAAAAAATAGAACTATTTATCTCTTCAGATTTAGCCTCTTATGGCAATATCAAGGAAGTGCTTTTATCGCGCTCACCCTAAATTTGTATGTATTTGTTCAAAATGCGAGTTTACTAGGAAAAATGTAAATTTTCCAAAAAAATTAAAATTTTGATTTCAACTCTTGAGCTCCGCCTGTGGTTTTATCTTAAATTTCTGGCTGTCGAATTGCCCTCGAAGCGACTTTTCTTAAAAAAAAATTTTATGTGACATGTCATGACAATATGGTCAAATTTATATTTATGCTCTCTAGCTCCACATGTGAACATAAGGTCTTATAAAAAGACGAGATTTTAAAACTCCCTTAGCAAGCTGTAGATCGCGAAATCCGAGATTCTTATCAAATTTTGATCATGGCTACTGATGGCGGCGGAATTTCATCTACCTTTAATTTCGAGCTCAGAATTCTTGATGAAAATGATAATATTCCAGAATTTCAAACCAGGGTTCTTGTGGGCTATATAAATGAAGGGGTCGCTGGGTTCATTTCAGAGGTGACTGTTACAATATTTGATAGAGATATAGGTAGGGTTCGTACCGTGAGAATTTTTGAGTATGAAATACGAGTTTTTCCTCAAAAATTTAAAAAGAAGAAATTATTTAGCTAGAAAAAATTCAATTTCAAAATTTTTATCGAGTATTTTTTCTTTTATTTCAAAAATGAAATTTTAAATTAATTTCCGAGATTTATTTTATTAAAAAAATAATATCTTAGTGCAAGATAAGCACTTAAAACTTGAATCACAATCTTCGAAAAGTGTGAATAAAAAGATGAAATTTGAGGCTGAAACTGCATTTTGATAACTTGTTGCCGACCACAAAATGACTCAAAAGTTAACTATATTTTCTCAATTATTAGCACTTATCAACCTCAAAAAGGTTATAAGATATTTATTTTTTCTCTGGTTCGTCTGGTACCAACCCTTGACAAAGGACAAAATGGACTGATTTCCTTAGAATCGGACTTTGATCTTCTAGAAATATCAAAAATTTCAGCAACCGAGTGGAAATTGGACATTCTAGAAAAAATTTGGTTAACTTTAAATTTTTCATGCTCGAGTGATACTGTACTTTATCGTGAATTTGATTTAGTGGCAAAAGATAATGGAAGAAATTCCGTACCTGCAATAAAGCGCATGAAAATTTTTGTTACTGACAAGAATAATAACACGCCGGAAATAAAGATAGTTAAGTCAGTAATAATTCCAGAAATGTCAGAAGGAACAGGGTTCTAGCTTTGGTTCCAGCAACTAAATTAACACCTTGGTGAATTGTTTTTTGGTTTATATTTAGCTTTTCGAACTTATACACACAAATACAAATATCCAAATTTTAATTTAAAAAAAACAGCATGTTCTTAGTCAGGCTTGTAAAAGGCCATCCCTTGCCAATTTTTCATCTCTATCCCCCATCCTCATTGTATCCCCAATTTGAGGATTGGATGCATCCTATCCTTTTATATCCCTATCTATCCCCCAAAAAGGATGGATTTTCATTTATCCCAAAATTAAAGGGGAATAAAGTGCAGATGCCATGGGGATAAAAAAGGATAGCTTCAGAGATAAATGGGGATGGGCCATCCCAGATGACCATCCCTGGAGAATTCATCCACATCCATCCCATCCCTTTTCAAACCTGGTCTTTATTCACAAGTTATAAACAGAAAATTTTACCTCAAATTTGAATCTGCCGATGGCATCAAGCCTTGCCAATGCGATGTACCCCGGAGTTAAAATTAAAAAAAATCGGAATTTTTCGGAATATTCTTGATAAGCCATTTCATTCAATATTGCCAAACTTTTAAACCAATCTGTTATTTGTAAAAAATTGCATTGACTGGGCTTGGTGTGCTCCTTTGGACACAATTGAAAAAATCTAACTCCTGAATTCGGACTAGGCCGACTAACGCGGCATGTGAAGTGTGAAATCCATAATGTTTTGAAAGTGATCATCAAGAAAATAAAAGTACCCTTTATAAACTTTAATTTTAAACAATTAATTATGGTGCCCAGTTTTTGGAAATTTATCTTAAAAAATTTCACATAATTTAGAATTGAACCCCGCTACTCATACAGTGCCGATTGGCACTGAGTTGTTATAAAGCGCGTAATTTAACAAAGTACAAAACACCAAATTTTATGAAACTTCTCTAATTCCGAAATTAAAGCCATTTGGTCAAGTCGAAATTGTAAACGTAAAAAAATGAATGACTTTCGGAATGATGAAGGGAATTTTCCACAGTTCTGGCGGTATAATAAAAATCAGTAATTATAATGTTTACCATTAATTTTGAACCCTCACTAGCGACATATTTCGTGACAAATTTTGATCTCATTGATAAAGATCCATGTAGCCCTAATAATTTGATGACTGTCACAGTCGAAGGCAGGGATCGGCAAACGCTAAGTAGTATCTTCTCACCCCAGCTCCAATTTTTGAGGTGATATGATATCACTGATTTTTAGGGTGATATGATAATCACTGATATCTAATAAGCACGCGTGACGGACAAATCTGCGACAATATTTGATTTTTCTCGAATTTTGCGATATCCTTTAAGATTGACCAACGACATTACCAAGCTAGCAAAAAATTAACGAGTTCTCAGTTAGGAAAACGAAAGAAATAAGCCGCTGTCAGTGCTGCCCACGCATAGTGAAATTTACTTTTTTTTCCTTCACTGAGTACTAGACTATTTGTTGCAGGCTTTTTTATGTTGTTTTTCAATCTTCAACATTTGGTGACTTGGTTTAAAGTTGAAAGTTTGAAGACTTTTGTCAAGAAAAAAGCTGAAATTGGAAATTTCGTTATTGCTCTTAGTCGTTCAAATGTCAAAAATTAACTCACCTGTTTTTTTGCAAATAGGTTGACATTTGAAATATAATTGTTTACCGCTTATAGAAGTGGACGATTTGTCCGTCAATTTTTGTATAAAAAATGGATTACCGACCCTCAGAGTACAGACGCTGAATATTTGAATAATACAAACCAGGCTAGGTAATCCACACCCACATCGTTCCCCTTACATGCGTAAGTTAAAGTAAAAGATAGGGAGAAAAAAGGGAAAAACCCTCGCAAAGAAAACGATGTGGGTGTGGATTTTCTAGCCTGATACAAACAACGCAAGATATTAGCACCCAATCAAAACCCTGAATTGCTGAATAGGCCGATTTCATTGGTCAGATTAAGAAAAAATCAACCGATCAAATGCTCAGATTTCGCATTTTTTGAATATTCATGATCTATACTCTGAGGGTCGGTAATCCATATAGCAAAAAAAGTTGGAAAATATTTTCCAGTTTGCCGATCCTTGTTCGAAGGACCCTATAGCAAGTATTTCCAAATTTTTCAAAATGAAGTACAGCTTTCAAATGTCCCCATCGATATTGACGAGACTGGAAACAAATTCGATTTACTCATTAGTGCTTCAGATCGAGGATTACCAAGCTTAAAAATAACCAAAATTCTAGAAATATTGATAACTGATATAAATAACAAACCACCGACTATTTCAAATTGGAAGATAAGAAGTACCATTTTCGAAAATGTTGAATTTGGGACAGAAATTGGTCAAATCAAGATAACAGATCCAGATTCGAATCCCAGTTTGAAATATGAGCTTCAATGTCAGTGCAAAAAGGGGAGTTTGAATTTTTGCTCTTTTTTGGACAAAATAATTTATAAATGACAGTTTGTCGTCAGAAATAAAAATTGTATATTTTTCATTTTGAAAATCTTCACAATTTTATTTGGATAGCCAAACTTATTTTTTTGTACTTGAAAACTTAATTTCGTTGAAAAAATAATTTAACTACACTGTAGTATCGTTATGAGTTTCTTGAAATCAAGATTCAGTCAGCGTGAATAATGAAAACGGCGTAGTAAAATATGAGTCTTATATCCTTTTCCCAATGGAACTCCCCCTTAAAAACGTTTACTATCTCTATAGCGCGCGTTCGAATCCCACTGATGTTGTCTAAGTGATTGTCTTAGTATATTACACACCGATCAATTTAGCGGTCCCAATATCAAGCAACCTTGCCTATAATCATACTCAAGACATCAGTAAGACAACATTAGTGGGATTCAAACACGCGTTAGAGAAAGTAAACGTTTTTGAGGTGAAGTTCCGTCGGGAAAAGGATATATCTTCTTTCAAACCAAAGTGAATCTTGAAAATGATGATAATTTATATAGCGCGTGTTCGAATCTCACTAGTGTTTTCTTATTGCTTATTTTGAGAACAATAATAGACAAGAGTGCTTGATTTTGGGAGCGCCAAAGTTGATTGATGCGTTATATCAGCAGATCAACCCCAAACCAATAAGGCGGCGTGGGATTTGACAATAGTTGGATTCGAACACCCGCTTTGGAAATCACCAGCATTTTTAAGATTCACTTTCGTTTGAAAAATAATATGACTCATAAATAATTGATTTTAATTGACGTGTTCTCAATTTGCAGAAATAAATCATTGGATATAAATTAACAAGATTTGAACCCACATTACCTAGGTCACATTTTAAAATTCCCACTTAAAAATTTGATGTAATATATATAGTTCTGTTTGATGAACGTTTCGACGTTATTGTGTCATCTCCAAGATTGTGGAATGTTCAGTTTATTTTTCTTTAAATTGTATTTAGAATGCCTTTTCTCTTCTTAGTTCATACCAGGGATGGGCGTCCGAGCTGAATTATCTGCTCGGAAAATACGCGAATAATACGGAATAAACCTCTTTCAACTACGAGACATAAACGTTTGACAAAAAATAAATATTTTTAAAAATAAGAGTTTGAAAAAAAATTTTCCATTTACTTTTATAAGACAAACTAATCGTATTCGATGCAAAAAAAAGTTGAAAAAAACCGCAACATGCAAAAATTTAAATTTTTCTGCCACTTATATGGATTGCCGACCCTCATAATAAATTTGATTTTGAGCATTTGATTGGTTTAATCTGACCAATTAAATCGGCCTATTCCGCAATCAAGGGTTTTGATTGGGTGCTAATATCCTGCGTTGTTTGTATCATTCAAATATTTAGGCTCTGTACTCTGAGGGTCGGTAATCCATATTGTTCAAGTTAACACTTTTCATCCGAAAACTGAAATGTGAAAAAAATATACCAAGAATTTTAACTCCGGGAAAGGCATATATTTTTGATTGTTCAAAAATATTTTATCGCGGAAACGAAAATTCGGCTGATATTGTTGTTGGCGGAAAAATCGACTTTGAAACTGAGAATGAAATTATTTGCATTTTCACTTCGTTTGATACAAATTTCGACAAAAATTATCCTGATCAAAAAGTTTTGAAAGAGTTCAAGATTGAAATTTTGGATGAGAATGATAATGTTCCAAGATTTGCTATAAAAGAATTTTACTTTGATGTTGCTGAAAATGCTCTTAGTGGACAACTTATCAGCACTTTACAAGCATTTGATGACGATGCTTCTGACGCAATTTTATTTTTTATTCAAGAAAATGAGCATTTGACAATTGATGAAAATTCCGGAGCATTGATTATAAAAAAAGCATTTGATTACGAGGTCGAGGTTTGCATGTTAATTCAAAGATGAAAAATTGATCGTTAAACTGGTGAAAACAATTTTTTCTTGCAATAAATACGTTTTGCAGTATAAAAGGCGGAACGATCGTTCAATCAAACCTGTTCTTATTTATAATTCCAAGGTAGCACCGGGGTTCGAACAAGATCCTCTGATTGAGCACGTAGATCTCTTGACTTAGCACTGATTTAAAATATTTAACCAATTTAAATTCTGAACTTCCCGAAATATACAACGATTTTAAATTTTGTTGAAGAATTTTAATCGAAAAATTTTTTGAACAAATTATGAGACGCAAGACGCTAATCTAAAAATGAAATCCATTTTCCCCGATTTAAATTGCATTTTGATCTCAAACTGACCATTTTAGTATTTTTCGTTGCTCCTCGAAGAGTAAATTGTAGTCAAATGGAGACCCAGTAAAATTTGAAGTTAAAAAAGATAAAAATTTAACTTTAATCAAAAATTTCGTGAGCCATCTTCGATTTTTTGTTTTGTATTAAGTTTGTATTTTTTTTAATTTTCAAATTTATTGTCAGGTTAAAATCGCTGAAATTTAAATTGTCTGATCAAAAGAAAACCCAGTAAGGACGCGTATAGGTTAAAAATACGCCGAAAAATGAAAATACGCATAAAGGTGTAGATCTTTGGCGAAAAACAATCATTCAAATTACAGTTAACTTGAAAATATATTATTCAGCAAGGCTTACTTCGTTTTTTCTGTGATTGTCATTTTTGAATTTTTATAATGTCTTATTTCCCAAAAAATAACAATCGAAGTCCGCAGTCCAGCGGAAAAGTAAAGATTTTCTGCAAAAAACCTTTCATTATTCGATGGACCCCGCTGTATATCCCTTTATCACCTTTTGATAATCTTAAGTAGATGTAGGTTGAGGGAGCCAATCCTAAACTCCCTAAGACTTCTAAGCTCATGAGGCCGCTTTCTTTCTTTCAGCCACATCTATAGTTTATAAAAGGTGATAAAGGGATATCAAGATTGTCACATACAGTATGTGACATACTCTATTTGAAAAAATCTAGAAAAAATATGAGACGCCATCTTCAATTTTTATGACAACCATTTTTAGATTGCCAAAGCTTTTAGCACTTTTGTAACTGTATTGAATCCAAATGGTGGCCGAAACAGTTCGTCACAAGTTTTTATAAACATTCTCGACGTAAATGATAATGCTCCTGTTTTTGAAAATCTGGAAATTGTTCTCGAAGTTTTGGAGAATTCAATAATAGGAACAATTATTGGGTCCGTTTCAGCCACAGATTTAGATGACAACGATTTTGGTGCAATAACATACACCACGAGTTCAGGAATAATAAAAATAGATGAAAAATCAGGAGAAATGACGCTCAATAATACGATAGAAAGGCTGTTTATAATAAATATGGTTTCAGGATAATTCTTTAAATTCGAAATCATAAAAAACATTTTGAAATTAATTAACCCTTGGAATCAAATAAGAACAATTGCAATGTTCTAAAATCTTAAATTTTTGAAAAAAGTCTTATTGACTGAAATTTATTTTGGGGTTTGCAACTGTCATTTCCGGCATTTATGATATTTTTCAAATGTGCTCAACAAGCAGCATTGTGAAAAATTATTTTCAACAGTAAAACTGAACAGCCTGTTTCAGACCGAGAAAATCGAGATGCATATCAAATACTGATTATAGCAACTGATGGAGGCGGGATTTCGTCCACGTTTTCATTTGAGTTGATAATACTTGATGAAAATGACAATGTACCCGAATTCCAAACCAGAGTCATTGTCGGATATATCAATGAAGGACTAGCTGGATTTATTTCGGAAATTATAGTGACTGTTTTAGATAACGATATCGGAGAAAATGGATTTGTCAACTTGGAATCAGATTGGGCTGTCAGACCATTCAAAGTATTTCGCAAACAGTTTCACTAAAACTAAAAATCAAATTATCAAGAAAGAATGCTGGCCGAATTAAATTTGAACAACGAAAATTTATTTTTCACGTCCTGGCGGCTGACAAGTTTAGTATTCGAACCTGTTTATTTCATAAAATAAGGATTTAGTAAAATGTAATTCATTGTTATCAATAAAATGGATCTCCGCTCGCAGTGCGGTCGGGAAGCTCGATTCGAATATCACTTAATTCGATTAATTTTCTAAAAATTAAGGGAAAATTTATAAATCCGAAAAAATGAATTTAAGCACATTAAACTTAATTTTCAAATGTCTTTGATTGCACAAAATATGCACCGGTTAAAGATAATAAGAAAAAATCAAAATTTTCGAGCGCAAAAATCCACTTAAAATATAATCTGAAATTCTCGAAGCATGAAAATTTGGACGACCTCCGACAGCCTTGATCAGATTTTCAACTTCTTCAAATTTCCAAAATTTCTGAAACTGATTGGAAATTGGAAATAATCGATGAAATTCTTCTGACTCCAGATTTTGAATGCTCTGGAGATACAGTTTTGTATCAGGAAGTTAAATTGATTGCAGAAGATAATGGGGAAAATAAGCTTTTTACCGAAAAATTAATGAAAATATATTTGACAGATAAAAATAATAACGTTCCAAAAATAAAGTTAAATTCATCGTTGATTTTACCAGAAATGTCACCAGGAACAGGATCAAAATTTGAATGGACCAAAAATTATAATCATTCAATTTTTAACGAACGCCAAGTAAGAAAATTTAAATTTTTTCTTGAAAATTTCTACTTGAAAGGTCGGCCGGTCGAGCAAAAACAGTATCCTAATTTTTTAAATTTGATATCACATGCTTTATTTAATCTCCTTTAATAAAAAATTTATAAACAGTAAGATAAGTTTTTTCCTGAAAACTGATTTGTCCTTGGAAACAAATAGATTAATTTTGAATCCTGACCAAGAATCTTATTTTGTGACTGATTTCAAAATTATTGATTCCGATCCTTGTTCTCCAAATAACATGATGACCGTCACAATCGAAGGACCGTATAAAAAATACTTTACAATATTTGAGAACAAAATTCAACTTTCGAATATCCCAATTGATATCGATGAAACTGGAAATAAATTAAAATTATTGATTAAAGCCACTGATCGAGGCCTTCCTAGTCTTGCTTCTGAAGAAATTTTGGAAATATTCATTACTGATGTTAATAATAAATCACCGATATTTCAAAATTTCAATATCACGGCCTCAATTCCAGAAGGTTTGAATATTGGTACAAGCATTGGGAAAATAAGCGTGTCCGACCCTGATGAAAATCCTGATTTTTACTTTCATCTTCAGTGCGAATGCAAACAACTTTCAATCATTAAGGATTGCACGAGGAACGGATAACACTGAAAATAACCACTTACATTTTTAAAGTAACGCTTATTTATTAGAACTTACGATTCCAATTTTAAGTGAAAATTATATTCAAGTTAGTTACTTTTATTCGCATGTTTTCGATTACAGCCTTTTTATTTTATTTTCAATTAATTATACATATGTATGTAAATGTTTTTTGAAATTATTACCATTACAATAATTCAATTGACAAAAAAAAGGGACAAAAAAGTGACAACTGAGGAAGTTTGAGAAATATAATGTGTTTCACGATTCATCTTAACCCTATAATTCTACATGAAAGCAACTTAAAACGTGTATCTAATTTTATTTATAAAACCACATACAACTGGAGGGCCAATAATAAATCATGCCGTCATTCATGACGCCCACAAAGTAATTTGTAATACAAACCCTTCAAGAATTCGGCGATATTTGGAATTTTCGGCGATATTGGCACATTCGGCATATGACTGTTATAGTCTTTTTACTTTCCAGGCCGTTATGGAAAAAATTTTAGCTGTAAATATTTATACTTACACTCGAGACAAAATTAAGAGGCGAGTTGCTCTGAGTTATTTAAAAACAAAGCTGGTTAAAGATATTTGAGACTTTTTCGTGGTGTACAACGTGAGAAACTAAATTTTTGTTTCTTTTTATCCCTATCAAAGGCTGAATTTTAATTCAAGTGGCAATTTTGTGGATATTTTTATCGCAGAAATTGTTGATTTTGAAAAGGAAAATGAGATAATTTGCACTTTAACAGTTTTTGACTTGAATTTCCATGAAGATTTTCCTAATCAAAAATCATCAGAAGAATTTAAAATTCAAGTCGTTGATATAAATGACAATGTTCCTCAATTTGAAACCATAGTATTTAATTTCGAAATTCCTGAAAATGCGCTGAGGGGACAACTGATTAACACTCTTCATGCATTTGATCTAGATATTTCCGATGAAATTTTATATTATATTGAACAAAATGATCATTTGGCAATCGATGAAATTTCTGGAGAATTAACAATATCGAATTTATTCGATTACGAGCGAGGTTTTCATATTTCAACCAATAATGTCAAAACAATACAGATTGCCAGTAAACGGCCATAAAATGAAAGCTGAAATCAAGATTACAAACTTTGATTTTTTTTTTGAAAAAATTATGATGCCGAGAAATGTTAAAAGTAAGAAATAATAATGTTTAAAAAAGTATTTTCGGAGAAAATTTCAGGCATTGGTATCATCGATTTCTTTCGCTGAACGTTTTGGTTTTCTACTGCCAACTAGGCTATAAGACCTTAGTGCCTTTTTAAATATTCCAATTTTACTTATCTTTGCCAAAAAAAATTTTCTAGATTAAAATGTTTCTGTGGTCTTATAAACTTGAAAAACTTATTTTAGTACTATAAAACTCTTGACAATGAATTAGATAATTCGAAAAATAGAAAAGAATAAATACACAATAAAAGTGCCAACTAGAGAATTCATAATAATTTTAATAAAATCCGATGACAATAGCTACGTACAGTCAGAAGAAATCTTGAATTCCACCCTTTTTTTCAAATTGGCATGCAAGAATTGACCTAATTTAATTGATTCCTCAATGTATTTGAGAACCATCAAGAAAAGACAAATTTCATCCTCAAAGGTTATGGTGACTAATCCGGACTCTGAACTTTCCAGTTCTGCTGTGATATTTATAACTGTGCTAGATATGAACGATAATTTCCAATTTTCACTTTCGAAAAAAACATTCACAATCGAAGAAAATAATCGAGTCGGGAAATATATTGGAAAGGTTTCGGCTACAGATAAAGATTCAGGAGAATTTGGAAAAATTACGTATTTGGTGGAAAGTGAGTTAATAACCGTAGATAAAATTGGAAATTTATTCACGAACTTTATATTTGATAGAATGGGGATCTGAAACATAATTTTATAAATACATAAGTTTGTTGTTTTCTTCGCGAACAAGTTCACCTAAGTTAATTCAGGATTACATTTTGGTCACTTAAAATATTTGATGGTGACGCGCTTATTTTTCATACTTAGATTCTGGTACAGGGGAGGCCAATATCCCTTCATCACTTTTTGGTTAGAATGCGTAGCCACTACTCCTTTTAACGTGTGATTTTAAGGTTGTGGTTACGCATTCTAACTAAAAAATGATAAAGGGATATTGCCGAAATCGTCAAATTTTTTTGCCGAAAACCTACGCAATATGGCAAAAACTTCCTGCGATATAGGCCCCCAGTACAAAGGGGACCCAATGTCGCGGAATGTGCCAATATCGCAGAATTTTTTTGAAAAAAAAGTTTCGGCGATATTGCCCCCTGTATTTTGGAGAAATTTTACTATGTGAAAATTCCATCTTTTTGAAATATACGCCCTAAACTTGATCAAATAAATTTTCTTAAATTATAACTTATAATATACAAATTGACTGAAATTTGCAAAAATAAGCATTTTTTTACAAAACATCTTTCTGATTAGTCAGATATTAACAGCAGCCCACATTTTAAGTTATCAAAATTTGTTTGTCTAAATTTCAAAACAAAACTTTTCAATTGTATGATTTAAATTTTTGAATGTAGCCAAAGATTTATCTTAAAACACTTATCTCAAGTTCACGAAATTTTCTTGCTTAGCAACCTCAAACATCTTGACTTATAAATACTCAGACTTAATTTAATTTCTATGATATAAAAATATTTTATGGATCCTTAATAAGAGAAGAAAGAGACTCCTTCATTATTCTTGTCACCGCTATCGACGGAGGAGGCTTAACTTCCACTGAATATATAACTCTTAGTCTGTTAGACCTTAATGATAATGTACCAGTTTTTATTACCGACAATTTAACTGCTTATCTCAAAGAAGGTGCAGATCGACTGGACACTGATTTGAAAATAATTTTGTCTGATAAAGATGTTGGAGATAACGGAAAAGTGAGGGATAATTTCATTACCGAGCATTTCAAAATTTCATTAAAAGTTGTAAAATTTTCTTGTTTTATCATTCTCTGCAAAAAGTAACCCTTGGAAAAGTGACGATTTCTTTGAACTCAACAAATTTTGGTTTCACAGAAATTTCAAAAAATCAGTTCTTATTAAAACTCGACAAACCTATTCAACTGCTCAACAAAAATTATACCTGTTATGGAACTACTATTCAGCTAGACGGAATCCAAATAAAATCAACAGGTAAAAAAAATATGATGACTTCTCAAGATTCTGTATCCGCCACGCCTTCCGATTCGGCCTTAGCTAAAAAAGAGAATTGTATATAATATACACAATTTGTGCTATAGATTACGTGATAATTTGGCTGTCTAACCGGCGGTCGAAAAAAAACGTAGTAAACGAGAAAACTCAGGCTGTCGTCTATCACTTTCATGTATTGATGAAATCTAAACCATTTCATGTACAATTCAAGAAACTAACGCTTTGTCTGATTAAACAATGCTTAATGAGCATCCTCGACCAGGGATCAGCAAATCCTATTTCCACGAACGAATAAACGGCATGTTTACCGATAAGTATCGATAAAACTTGATCGTATCAGTACCGATACGATCCAATCCGATACATTTTAAAATTTTACCGCCCTCCTATACGATCCGATCCAATACAGTTAATTTTCCCTCCTCCGATTTAATCAAATAAAGTTTTAATTCCACCCCTCCTCGATCCGATCCAATACGATTTTTATTTTCCTCATGCCGCTCCCTGTCTTCGACTGACAACTCGTAACTATTTTAAAAAATTCACTTAATCCTATAATCACATTTCGATTCATTCAGATAGTCACGATCTTCCAGACATGAACGCTTGATTTATATTTGGAGCAGGTTTTTCAGAATATGTTTCCACTTTTTTGCAATTCTAGATATAAACTGACTTTTGATAATGTGAAACTAGCTTGAATCATTATTATCAGATTATTCCGTCGAGTGTTCAATTCACTTATTTAAAACGGATTTTTTTGTTTTTTTATTAAATTTTCCTCATATTTGACGTTTATTTTCAGATGGCGGAGTACCACCACTTTATTCTTATTTATCAGTATCTGTATTTATCACTGATGAAAATAATCATGCACCAGAAATCTTTATGCAAACAAGCATCGAAATCGTTGAAAACGCACCAGTTGGCACAATTTTGATAGAAATTACAATTTCTGACAAAGATCCTTGTGCTCCAAATAATCAAATTTATTTGCAAATTTTTGGAGATTATTCAGAATATTTCAGTATTGTCAAAAATGATTTGATTTTGATAAAGGAGATTGATTTCGAAACCTTGCCTCTACAATTTATTTTGGAAATCGTGGCCAAAGAAAGGCTGTCCGAATTTGAAACTATTCATGCTTAATTTTATTTAAAACTGTCTTCTTAATTTTTATCAAAGCCGATATTTTTTTTAATAAGATAATGTGAAAAATTAATTTCAGCATCATACTTCGCCCTAGCGACCAAAAAGTTTTTTTTGTTTGAATTTAAGAAATTATCAATTTTTATTCTCGACCAGATACAAAAAACAAAACTTAATTACGTAACAATAGGACTAAAACCCTCTGGTCTGGTACTGAATACTAGGGTTGAACGAAATTCGTAATCGAATTTAAGGTAATTAACTCTTTCGATCAGCAAAAATTACTATTGATTTATACGAACCAAAATCAGGTCAGGAGCAACATGCCATTTTCAAATATTTTTATTTTGCTTTTCTCCTGACCTCGGACAGCCTAGTCAAAGATCGAGGAATTCCGAATCTACAAACTACAGAAACGATTTTCGTGGAAATAATTGACATAAACGATGAAATTCCAAAAAATTTAGATTGCATTTTACCGAGCTCTATACCAGAAAATATGAAAGAGACCCTCATAGGAAATTGTTCAGCAACGGATGATGACGTACATTCTATGCTGAATTTCTACGTGGAATGTTTTTGTCAAAAGATTGGAGTGTTTCAAGAATGCACACCACTCAGGCTGACCAACTCCTCGGATTTATCCGTGGATATTCAAACATTCAGACCAATGGATTTTGAAAAAATTTCTGAAATTATGTGCAGTTTTCAGGGGTTGTTGTCAAACAATATAGATTTTCGTGAAGGCTTTCTCAGGGCATGACCTAAAAAATTATTTTGAAAATAAAGTCAATAATATCATTTTGTTATATTTCGATTTAGGCGTGGACAATGTATAAAAACAAATTTATATACAGGGGGGTGCGGCGTATAATTATACGCGTGAAGTTAGATTCCACGCAAAAACCTACGTAAAGCCTCCGCAAAAACCAACGCATTTGAAAAATAAATTTATTCGTTCCTGGCGTGCGGCGTATAGTTATAGGTAAAAAATAAGATTTCAGACCAAGATTCTCCGGTCGGCGCGACAATGAAAAATACCCCTTTTTAAAAACATGTTCAGATTGACCAATGAAGTGTCGGTATTTTAAGGAGTTTAAAACGTGTGTTCAAGTCTCGCAGACAATGTCGGCTAGCTTGAAATTGGGCCAATAGTTATTCAGATAAAAACATTCAGTTTTTCTGGTTTTCTGAGAGTGATTTACTGTGAGCAAATTTTTTTTCATAATTTTGATTGTTTCATTGATATTTTAACGATTTTCGGATAAATCTTTTTCAAATTCATGTTAATTTAAAATTAACTTTATTTTATTTGTTTTAATAAAATAAAATTTATACATTACTTGCGAAATGAAAATTGTCATTTTGGTA